>CM055825.1:31549648-31568926 GCA_029582265.1 Zoroaster sp. YZ-2022 | reverse complement strand
CTTTAAATTAAATTCATACCAGTCAGTAATTTTTGAAAAACTTCCTTGTCCAAAATTTGGGCTCTCTTCAGGAGTGGTTTAACATGAGCAACTTCCTTCTACTATCAGGGAACAACCGGAAGCAAAGAGATTCTGTTTACAATAACTGTGATAATTATATATTCTAGCAAACACATCAATATTTTGTTTTATTTAGAAGCGGAAGTTGGTACTACTGACTCAAGTAACAAGACTTCACATTGAGTAGTAATTGAGTACTGGATCACCAAGTTCACATGATTTTGATGGCGATTTTCATGATGAGTTTCTTTCGATCTCCGTAACACTAGTATAGGCTCAAACATAGACAGTCTCACATTTGTGGATCCTTGCAAAGACGGTATGTGATAAAAAAAAGAATTTGGCAGGTACTGGGGAAAAGAACGACGATATTCTCAATTTTAGTGACAAAAAGTTTGAAAATGCATTTGCGAGTTCCTGATCGGAGTGTGTAGATGAAAGGAGTTTTGGGTTTATGAAGCAGCTTTTCAACAATGTTAAAGAGTTTTTTTTCTGATCGCCAGAGCTCTCTTCCACAAGAGATGAGTAGTGAGTTAAGGATGGTAACTGATAAAACGAAAGTGTGACACACATTTTAGCAGTTTATCATATAAATAACATGATCTCCAGGAAATGTTGGTCAGGATGTTTCAAAGAAGCGACTTAAAATAAATATGGTTTAGGTGGTTGTATAAATGTAACTGCTATGGGGGCGATGACAGGGAAACAAATTGTCCTGGATAAAACACAAGACACCCAGAAAGTTTTTTGGGAAATTTGGGGAAACGTTTATTGACATGCTCGAAAAACAAGCCCAGTCTAAAGGGTAAGCAAGTGAACTTTATGTGTTGACTTACTTAGCCACAGTGTCTGGAACAAAACTGGCTCTGCAAGAATGCTTTGTAAATCTTGAAATGCAATCACATTGTGGGAATGCAACTTGTTTAATTTCATTAAACTTCATCTTAATTTTTAGTGGCATAAAATCACAAGATACATGTAAATGAAGCCTATAAGTGCATATTCATTTAAATTAAACGCAATGTTAGCTATAACTTCTTGAGTCAACTAGTTCAAGATAATATTCGTCATCAGGAGCAGAAAGGGACTTTATAAGATTCATACTTTTTTTCTGTTAAGTTGAAAATATACTACAATATTGTCATTATGCTTTAATACATGCCTTTCTAAAGATTTAAGGTCATTCTGCACAGTACCCCAAATATTTATTATCATGCTGGCTTCCAGTTCATGGAGTTTCAGATTAAAAAACTAGAGGTTAAGCCTTGATGAAAACGCCTGGTTTTTCGGATGTATTGATAATATTAAAATTGATGCACCGATGTCAAGTTCTTTGTGTTTAGTGTTAAGAAAGTTATGATATATTGAAATAAGCTGAAAATGCGATACTGAAGACTGGCATACACATCGTCAAACCTCTACACTGGCAGCAGAGGATCGTCGTTTCTCTTATGCCACTAGCTCTTTTCAGATACTGCCACCAGCTGTTTTCAGAGCTTTCAACTATTAAAAAAATATATATTACCATGTCTCATCATTAAACAAATAAATAAGTATTTCTTTTTTTCCTTAATGACTTTTAGATATAACCTGTTGATTTTCAATGTTTTATATATTATTTCGTCCTTAAATGACCCTTAGTTTTTTATCTTCTTCTAGTGGACCACTTTGTTTTGATGTGTTTCAATTTTTGTTACATTGACGCATTCGACGTTGTAATGGGATCTTGTTTTAAAAAGACGCTCATAACTAAAAGATATTGGTGTTATTAGTTGCAGTATACTACTCTACTCTTTAAAAGCAATGTAGTGAAGCTATGCAGACATCCGTTTAAAAGTACAACCTATGCGATATATATTTTTTTATTTAGGCCCATCCAATAATCGCATAGACCAAACATCATTTATTACTATGTTACGCTCCCCTTTGGTACCAAAATCTTTAAGTGAACCACTATTTACTCATGGGCGGATCCAGAACATGTTTTTAGGGGAGAGAATATCCGATTTTTGCGTTTCCTAGCGAAGAAAAAAAAACCAGAGAAATTGTATTCGTCGCGTTAGGTATGACGCGACTAGTAGGAGCTGGTGTTAAGGTAAATTATTTAAAAAAAGATAAAACTAATTCGTAAAAATAGCAGAAAGAGGATACGATGAACCTGATCCGCTATTAGGCGACCAAGAAGACGATGACATGATGGCGAGGAGACATGAGATGGACTCTCATAACGCAAAGCCGGTGACGTATCATACACGGCGTATGAAATAAACGTGCCACCCGCCGAAAAAATACCCATATTGAGGAAAGATAAAGTTAAAACGGCTTGTAGATGATTTGGCGCAAGTTCGATACGAGCCAATTGCGAAAGATGGTAAATTTGAGTACAAAGACTCGAAACTTTATTTTATAAAACAAAACGGGGAAAGAATCTCGTTAAATGACGTGAAAGAAAAGGGAAAATGTTTAGCTATATCTACTATTAAACAAAGGTACGGCTTGGATTTCATCCGAGGCGATCTAGGTATAGTTGATTATGCTACCAAGATCTCGAAAAATGCTCGTGAAAAGTTACAAGCACCAGTTAGTAATCTCTACGAAACAAATACTGAAAGTATTGAGATGCAAGATTTACCGCAAGTCGCGACGAATGTAGTGCAAAAACTTGGATGAAACAATTTATATTCTTCAAAAAGAAGAAGGAACTCAAACGGATGGGCTTCCATTGCGAGAACTGATGGGTCTCGATAAAGCCTTGCGAACGACTCGAGGCCAACTCGAATTAAATTTGGCTGAAATAAGCAAACTCAAAAAAGAAATCTCCGATCTTCATGAAATAATTTTTGACGCTAAAAAGCGGGGACATGAAGAATTAACCGTAAAGCTCTTAAACAGCTGCGAGAAAACAAGACGAAAAAACGAAGAGATTAGAGTCATGAGTATGCAAGATCACGTTCTTCAGTCAATCAATAGAATCAAAGAAACGATTAATAAAATGTTGGAAAGAGACGTTACGTTGGGTGAAAAATTAAAACTTTATTTAGAGAACAAGGCGTAACGATAGTCAGTATATTAACGGCGATTAGTCTCGCCATAAGTGCCCATAGTCGCTTCTGATCGTAGTGTAAAACCGATTTTACCACCACTCAGTCCACCTACGCCTACACCAACTGGTGGTACCGTAAAAGAGTGGATACAAAAACTCTCAAAATCTATCGAATCTGCTAAAGAAAACTGGGTTAAAAGCCTGGCTTCTACCGCATCATCGGTGGAGAAGTTGGTTATTGACTCAACTTTCCTCGGCGGTAGGATGGGTGGCGGAACATGTGTGGCTATTTGTGACCGGAGTCGGAGTTTTAGTTTTATCTTATCTAAAAAACAACTCGTAAATAATGACGCC
Source organism: Zoroaster sp. YZ-2022 (assembly GCA_029582265.1). Lineage (NCBI taxonomy): Eukaryota > Metazoa > Echinodermata > Asteroidea > Forcipulatida > Zoroasteridae > Zoroaster > Zoroaster sp. YZ-2022. The sequence goes on along the minus strand of CM055825.1, from coordinate 31,565,469 downwards.
TAGCCCAAAAGAAATCGAGAGACCGACTATTAGAGATTTTTTTTTTCATCTTGGTGAGTATCGATAGATGTTGGTGTGTCTGGTTGAGTATCAACGGATGGATCGATAGATGATGGTAAATCGGTAATGATAGATGACGTATCGTTATATTATGTCGGTTGCTGAACATCTATAGATGTTGGTGGATCGAGTTGACTAGTTGGTGGAGGTGAGGGAACTGGCGTTGAATTTGTGTCTTGATTCGATCCGAGCAATAAATCATTCGTCGCGATTAAAAGATTATTGTTGTATCCCGCGTACGTGCCTGTTTTCAAATTCATGTCACTCGGCATCAAGTATAAATTTTCGCCGATAACAACATTTAATTGTGAACGAGCGTATTGTAAATTATCTTGATATCGTTGAATACTAGATTGTAAATCGATCGGAGAATCGGTAGAAGCATCGAGAATGTTTAAAAATTATCTTTTTGCATCTAAACCGGTGCTGGGAACAAGAATTCCAATTTTTGCTTGAGCTTGAGCTCCCAATATCGCGTAAACGTACGTTCTTATAGAATCGTTAATTCGTTCCGTACCAATATCCGTAAAACCTTGAGCAAATTTATTTACAAGATTTACAGTTTTTGCTTGAGCTTGAGTGAGTTGAACTATTTTTTGCAATAAAGTTGGAACTTTAGCCTGACCTATTCCTTGTGCTAAAGTTGGAGTTTTAGTTTGAGATTGACTCGAGTCGAGTATAAATTTAACCCAACCTCGTTCAGTTTGAGGAGATTGTGAAATGAAACTGACCGTATACGTCGACGGATGATCTCCGAAACCCATTTATGTTGCAGTTCCGTAATCATGAATACCTTCATGACCGAGTATTCGAGTGAATGGAAAAGACAAAGTGTCTAAACTTGAATTATCGTAGTCTTTTCCTGGTATCGCTTTGTAACCGTTATCGTAATAATAAGCTATTCAATCCATTAGAGTATTTCTCTACTTGTTGTTTTCAATCTGATATTGATGAAACGTGAAAGTCTTTACATATTTTATTATATGCGCCAATGTCTATATTGTTTTCAAACGCGCTCCAAAATTTTTGAAAAGATGCGGGACAGCTCATTTTTTTTATCAATCGTCTAATTTGATAATAAACGTGAAACTTGAAGAAACTACTAATCATCGGATTCGAATAGAGCAAATGTTTATAACTCACTCCGTATCCCGTTGTACTACACCACGTTACAAAATTTATTTGATTTTGATAAAACTTTAGCGGATTACAATTCCAATCGTTTACGATCTCGTCGCTGTTGTATTTTTCGAATGGATTATCGAGTACTACGTTAAAATATTCATTTTCGTTAACGTAAATATTTATATTCGTCAAGTCGCTAAAAGTAAAATTTTGAGGAGCATAAAAATTTCCAGATTGCGGATACCGTTTCGATAAATTACTCTGAAATGCCAAAGGAAGCGCCATTTTATTATAAACTAACATTATTTTTTTCTTTTTGTTTATAATAAAAATAATGCATCATACGATTGAAATTAAAAATTTTAACAATCCAGACCTATTAGATAATACAATCGATAATCGAGATGCTAATCTTACGATATCGTTAAAGACCGTCAACTTTTGGGTCGGCTACTATAATGTGCGCAAAAAAGAAAAAATATTGCGCCGTAAAAATGGCACGGTTGGAGGTCAACCCACCGATCATTCTACGACTATTAAACCTGGACTTTACAATATAAAACAAATTCTCGATATTATCGTACAAAAGACACCCTGGGTAACGTACGACATTAATGAAACAACCGGTGAATCTTTACTCGAAATTAATGATCCCAGGTATCAAATCAAATTTTCATCCGGGCTAGCCAATTTACTCGGGCTTTCGGATGAATACCTAAGCGAGGGAACGTATGAAGGAAAAATTGATTTGCAGCATTTTAAAATAATGTACATTCATTGCGATCAAATTTCTACTAGCGAAACGGTAAACCATCGAGTATTTTAAACGTTTTACCTTTACAAGATGTAAAATTTGGTCAAAGTACCTGGATAGAATATTCTAATCCATTACGAAAAAATCTCCAGACTGGTACTTTAAACGAATTGAGTTTTAAAATTAAAGATTCGAGCGGTAAAGACATTAATAATCGCGGTTTGCCAGTCATTTTAACCGTCGAAATTAATACATAATTAAAAGTAGTTAATATAAATGGCGAGTATTTACGGTCCGGGCTTTACGAGCGAACCCATTTCATCCAATAATGACGATGCATCCACTTTTGAATATCATGGACGTATCGCTACGAGGGAAATTCGCCAAAAGATACCGTTAATAAATTTAATGGGTAGTCTTCCCATAAACATCGAGTGGAAAGGATCTACGAATCAACCCTGTTTTTTCCTCGATAGAGAACCGGCATACTGTTCAATTTTTGCGAAAAGAATCAAAGGTGAAAATGATTCTTATTCAATCACGTCAAAGCGCAATTTTGTAGTCAATCGAGCTTATATATTCTCCACTACCGATGAATTTAATGTAAAACTTGTAGCTTTGCATGGTGAGGATGATAAGTAAGACTAATTGCGGTGACACCATGTGGAATCTCAATTGAGTAGTAATTAGTTCTGAAAAGAACTGGAGGTACAACTCGACGTTTCGATCAGTATGCTCTGATCGTCCTCAGGAGAATTTAATGTAGAACTTTCTTTTACCGCCGTACCGCAGCTTTTAGAATGTGGAATTTGCTTCAAGACCGAAGGTCAAGAAGTCTTTGTACAAGCGATATTTTTTGGCGCTATAAACACGGGAATCTGTTTCGATATAAAAGTTGAAAGTTTTCCCTTGGTTGAAAAAATATATATAATCTTTTATTATTAATAGAATAATGAACGTCGTCTCTACAGAAACAGAGAAAATATATCCACCACTACCGTCTATACCGCTATATACTTCCGATAATGCAGAAAACGTCAACGCATTTCGTTTACAAAAAATTAATGACATTCAAAAAGAAATTTTAAAAGAGAGAAACGAGCGCGAAAAAACCTATAAAAAATATAATAAAATCATCAAAACTTGTTCCATCGTAGAAACAATGGCAGAATTAGGCTGTATGGGAGCTGGAGCGACTGGAATTGCCAGACTAGCTAGCGTTGTAGCAGCGCCCGTCGGATTCGTTTTAGAAGGACTTGCTTTAGGGTTAGGCGGTATGGCAATAGCGATCAGATACGCTAAATACAAGCTCCATAAAAAATTAAAGAAACACAACGAGATTAGAGTTTTAGCCGAAAGTAAACTCAACACCATCGTCCAGGGCAGGATTAACACCTCTGAGGGCCCCTGGGCACCTGAAACTCCAAGGGCCCCCCCACGGGCACGGGTCGTAAGTTAAGTGGCCGCGAAGCGGCCGTGCGCAAATAGGCGCGCTTCGCGCGTGCGCAAAATGTTGAGTTTTTTTTTTCATTTTCCTCTAAATATTCACAATTTGGTGATTGTCAATATTTAGATACCTTATTTGTCCAACTGACAAATAAGTCCTCAACTATACAGTCATTGTAGTCTGTCAGACAGACGCACAAAGGCCTAAAATAAATTAGATAAAAACATTTTTGGGAAAAACAAATTTTGGAAGAAAAAAAAATTGGAAATATTTTTTTTTTCAATTTTTTTTTTCGACCACCATGGAGGGTCCCCTGATGCCCAGGGGCCCCTGGGCACGTGCCCAAAGTGCCCATATGGTAGATCCGGCCCTGCCATCGTCAATCACGTTTCAAAAGCGATCGAAGACGGTGTTATAAGTCAAGAAGAGTTTCTTTTAATCAACAAGGAGCGAAACAAATTTTCTCAAATGAAAGAAAATATTCGTACTAAATTTTCGCCTAAAAAATTTCGTTGATGTTGGTAAAAAAGACGTTAAACCTGTTATCGACGACAAATTAAAAAAAGATCTCAGAAAATTTTTTGAATTTAAAGTAAACTTTACGATAGAAAAATCATACTATAAAAATTTAGCTTCGCGATCATTAGCGGAGCGGGTAATTACGTTTGATAATCCTCCCCCATATATAATTCAAATTTATAATATTTGAAATAAAAAACGATTTAGTATTTTATGTTGATAAATAGTAACAGAAAATGGTCGAGAGATATCCATAAAAGTGGAGATTTGATAAAATGAATTATATAAAAGTAATAACAAATATTATCCAAAAATTTTCTATAGATTTGAAAGAATTAGGAAATTAAAGTTAAAGATAACTTCATATATTCGATGTAAATTCACCGGAAGATCTCTATCTGTTTTTTTGAAAATAAACACCCTATAGTTTTAGTCGATGAGAATGAGAATAAAATGGATGATATTGCATTAATTTTATTCTATACATCTAAAATGTTAGAGTATATTAAAGAAATGCATGGGTATATAAGAATTTGTGATTTGGAGAAAGATGACATGTGGGTCTTCGATCGTATCGAAACAATAACTTTTAATAATCTTACGGATTAAGATTTTTTTTGTACACTATAATCGAGTCGTTTTATCTAACAACTCTTTCATTACTAAATTATAATTTCGTATAGCTCTTTTTTCAATGCGGTTTAAATTAATTCTTTCTTTAATATGTTTGCACATTTCGTATATAAATTTATCTCTGTTTTTGTACCATTTTTACATCTGCGACATGGATTAGGTATACTTTGCCCTTGTCGAATACGATATAGATGTAGTGGAAAAAATACGGTCCCAATCACACTTAGTCTATAACACCTTTCTTTTTTACCAACTAAAATCCATTCGCACGGATTAATTCTTTTTGAACTTAGTCCAAATTATTTCATCCTATCTTTCATCTATTCAACTACATAATATGAATTCGTTATTTAAATTTATTTACGATCAAAAACTATATATTTTTTTAAACCAAATTTGGGGAGCTTTTTCTCAAATATACATATACACCATCTCATCAAAAAGTCCATGGATGAGATGTCATCAGTCGCGACAAGTAGTAGGAGGGGCTTCTTGATGACAGCTGACCTTTTACCTCATCCACCTTTTTTAAAAGCTTTTTTGTTTTCTTTTACAACTAAAACCTTTTTAAATATCACCCTACTGCTACCCACCATTATTTCACAACATCCCAAAAAAAATTGAGGATTTTCTTTTTCATGACTTGTCACCTCATTCATTAAAAATAGTTTTCTAAAATCTTCAAAAAAAAATATATCAAAAAATCATTTTTCATATATTTGTGCTCGGATCAGGAAACACATGCTACTACGGTACTCGTAACGCACTTTTTTCAGATTCGTCACTATGTGACAAACAGCAAACTTGAATAAAAACGATTTCCAATCCACGACCTTTTTTGTGCCAAACTGCGATTTGCTTATTTTTTAAGAACAAAATGTTTCCAATCGCGTTGATGATATACAATTCCTTTACAAAGAAATAAGAAAAGACGAACTCGTATATCCAAACAACTTTCTAACTAATTATTGCTTTAGTGTGGCAGTCACGAAACACTGCACATATGTCAACCCTACCGACTCTATACGTCGTCAACAACCGACGTCAACGACCGCGTACTAGTATGAGAAGGCCAACGGGGCAGTAAAATATTGAAAACCGTCACTTTCTTCCCATCCATTTTGTCTCAAATTCAGAAAAGACCAAGTTCCACTGAGGGAAAGAAATTGTCCTCTTACGTTTAAATATCGCCTTCCTGATGTTGCCCTTGCAAAGTCACCCCTTCAGTGGACAAAATAACCCAAGTATTGGCCATAAAGTGTGTACTAATAACACTGAAAATGATTGATACTGTTGCCCGAGTTAATGTTCGATTTGTTTCCGCCTAAGGTGGACCTTGGCTTTTTTTATTTGAGACAAAAGTGGGTCGAATAAAGTTACTTTTTACGATATTTTACCTTGAGATAATAAAACTGATGATATTTAGCTTACTAATGTCTAATGACGTAACCTCTCTAAAAATGAACAAAGTTCAGTTATTAATAGTTTCTTGATGCTCCTCTATAAATCACGCACGGAGATCACATTATCACTTTCTCACATCCTCAGGCAACGTATAGTGATCCTATGGGGATCATATAAAGCTTGTTACAACCAGAGAAGCTTGGGACAGTGAAGGAGTAATTAAGTTAGCAGGAAACCTATAAATTGGGCGTAACTCCTCAACAAGAACCTAGCTACTACTATTGGTGGCGGTAAAGGGAAGGTAATGTTGGTGATATTGAAAAAAAATGGTTTTCTTTCCCTTTATAAGGTGTAGGTTTGGTTGGATTATTTATTCAGTAATACAACATCTCAAAATATCACGGCACAAGCAATCAACAAAAACAAATTAAAGACAGAAAACAGAATATCTTGATAGATCAGGACAACTCACAAAGCCTTACAAAATCTGTGTATATTTAGGGAAAGGTACAAGGTACATTGGTAATTACCCGAGTACAAAATTACACAATTATTTATAGAAAGCTAACTTGATGTAAAGTTGGTAGATACCAATTATCCTGTAATATTATTATAATGTCTGATGTGTTCTAATATAGGAAAATTACACACAAAAAGTTGACAACGTTTTGCTCCAAGTCTTTTCATAAAATATTGTGAATGTTTTTTCACACTTTTCTCATGACTTGGACTCTGTATTGAGCTGAAACATTCACAGATTGGTTGTTTTATGTTTCCCATGGGAGCAGTTTTGCCAACATTACCAACTGTGTACCTTTCCCAAGTTTAAGGAATGTCAAGGTATAGGTGACTAACAAGTACCGGTATATAATTGCCGGCACAATTTCCCGATGTTTCTCTGTAAAGAATATCTTCTCTACTCTACGATATCTCCAAATTCGGGTAGAATGTTGTATCCAACCGCCACTTTTTCTCATTAAATATAACCAATAATGTAATCTTACCTACCCAGTAAGGTAGAGAACATATGGATGATGACGGACATATACTTCAAATTGTTCCAGGATATTTATTTTATGAAAAATCATGAATGTCAGTCCGATCGTGTCAACTCCCCCAGAAGTGACCGAAACGGTCATTGTTCATGCGCAGTGGCAACTACAATAGGATCCTTCTATTTTCTGAAGGGGATGATTTTTTAGAATGAAAATCAAGTCCGAAAACCATCATAAAAGTGGATTTTAAAGATAGTTTTCGCTTTCTGTACCCCCAAAAATCGATGGAATAATTTTTTAACTGGTATGGTTGTAAAGAAATTCCAAAAAAAACTTAAAAAGTGGCGGTCGGATACAACATTCTTTCCCCAAATTCATAGTGTCACACACAGAGAACACAGTGAGGCCACAGTGTGACGACTGGGAGGAATACACAGTAAGAACACTGTGTTCATACACTCTAAAAGTTTTAAATTGAAATTCACTCTAAAGAGATTGATACTAGTGACAATTTATGAACAATGTGTCATTAGTTTCAATCGGTTAGAGTGAATTTCAATATAAAACTTGAAGAGATTGCAGAGGTTTCATTGTGTGACGACACTGTGAAACTTTTATCAGGGTATATACCCCCACAACTATACTCACCACTCGTTTCTAGACTCCCCAGTCTTCTGACTGATCTAAGAATCGCTGAGTTAAGACGAAGTTCCTCATACGCTATTAATGTAATAGCTGCACTACTTCGGTGATAATTGACTGCACTGACCCGGTCGGGTACTGTACTAGAACTAAAATGGGCTTCCCTAACGCGCAGACCTACTTAAATAGTACACGCCTATAGTATGGCTCTAGGCTGCTGCGCTGTTTGTCAGCCAAGACTGACGTCTAGGAACTAACTATTTCGTGTTAGTGATGTCATTGTGTGCAGCATGATTCGTGGAATGCTGCAGAAAGCCCCTCCCCCATTCCCACTGGTATCCAATACCGCTGGCACGCAATCTTATCGAGTCACACGATCTTATGTTTATTTTTAATCAATAAGCTCATGTGCAAAATAATTATTCATTTACCTCGCTTCTTGTGGTCACGTGTTTCTCTTTGCTTTTTCCTTTTGTAGTATTTGTTTTTCTAGAATGTTAAAATATACAAAATAATTGCAGTTTTGAGGTATATAGATGTTGTTTTAGGCAATATCATGTAAGCAAGTAACTTTGTAAACATCTATACTAGACCGTTCTAATCATCATGGGCGTCGATCGATAGGTCGAGGATGTGATACCCTCCACTTTTTAGAGTGGGGGACAGAATATTTCCCCCCACACATACACACATGCACTTTTTGATAGCTTTTTGATAGCCCATGACTATTTTTGGCAAGATCACAAATATTCATATAGCCCCATCCAACATTGGGCCCCCAAACTTGTGGGTTCTAGATCCGCAATTATTGTAACCTCTTCAAAGCCTTCTTAGCGAAAACCAACATGGGACTGAAAACACAGTCAACTTTGTATGGTGGGATTTTAAATCAAATCTGGTTCAACAATGAGAATAAATTATTATGCACATTCCTTTATGTCCCCCAAAAGTTTGTCTCCCCCATCACCACCACCCCCACCACCACCTGTGTGATTTGAAACTTTTCTGGCAGAGGACTCCAAACTACAGACTCCCGCATTCGTCACTCAAGGTGACAGGCTTCACCGTCCACATATTGTACAGCTGTGCCTCGACCACACCTCCTTTTCAGACGATGTATCCCCTGTTAGTTTTAAACCAAATATAGGGGAACGATGTGTCCCCTGTTAGTTTTAACTCAAGTATAGACGAACGATGTGTCCCCTGTTAGTTTTAACCCAAGTATAGGGGAACGATGTGTCCCCTGTTAGTTTTAACCCAAGTGTAGGGGAACGGTGTGTCCCTGTTAGTTTTAACCCAAGTGTAGGGGAACGACGTGTCCCCTGTTAGTTTTAAACCAACCAAATCTAGGAAAATGATGTGATCCCTGTTCGTCTTAGCACAAGTATAGGGTAACAATGTATCCCCTGTTAGTTTTAACCCAAGTGTAGGGGAATGATGTGTCCCCTGTTAGTTTTAACCCAAGTGTAGGGGAACGACGTGTCCCCTGTTAGTTTTAAACCAATCAAGTCTAGGTAAATGATGTGATCCCTGTTGGTCTTAGCTTAATCAAATCATGGGGAACAACGTGCCTCCTGCTAGTCTTAAACCCAATCAAATCTAATTAACCCAATCAAAGGGGAGGGGGCTTGGGTGATGGGTGTGCAAGTCATGAGTCCAACGCTCTACCGCCCCCACCCCCAATATTAAGAAATCGCCACCTTGCACTGAGTGTTATCGTATTCAATCATTATTGTGAATTCCAAAAGTAATTTACTGTTTAACCACTCATCACATCAAGCGAAAGTCTTTTATACCAGGAAAGACCCATTTTCTAACCATGATTTCCTTGTCTGGACTTGTTTGTACCAATGATTCTGTAATGTAATACTGCTATTTCCTCTCAGTGACAATGTCACGCACACCATCGATGCCAGTATTCACCCTCATGAGAACAACAGCATTGTGCAATTCCTGCAGGAGATCTACCATGGATCCAACCAACTATAATCCATATATTATGTCTAACACAGATCGACAAGCTACGTTAAGACAAATACACAATATTTGGAGGATAATTTGTTTTCATTCGATTCACCTTCCAGAATCCTGTGAGGCACAAGCCCCACTTTGATGGGCGTGTTTTATCCACTTTCTCGCACGTGCGCACTGATCATGATAGCCCTGTACGATTTATACACAGTCGATGGCTCATAACAAACTCACCATACAAGTTTGACTGTGTTTTCAGTCCCATGTTGGTTTTCGCTAAGATTGCCAAAACAAACAAAATTCTGTTTGTTTTAACCTTGTTTTATTTGCATTGCGGTTAAGGGTGGTAACTGATAAAACAAAAGTGTGACACACATTTTAGCAGTTTATCATATAAATAACATGATCTCTAGGAAATTTTTGTCAGGATGTTTCAAAGAAGCGACTTAAAATAAATATGGTTTAGGTGGTTGTATAAATGTAACTGCTATGGGGGCGATGACAGGAAACAAATTGTCCTGATAAAACACATGACAATTCAGAAAGTTTTTTGGGGAAATTTGGGGAAACGTTTAATGACATGCCTGGAAAAACAACAGCTCCAAAGGCTGCAAGTGAACTTATGTGGTTGACTTACAGCCACAGTGTCTGGAACGAACTGGCCTGTACAATGCTTTGCAAATCATGAAATGCAATCACTGTGGGAATGCAACATGTTTAATTACATGTAAATGAAGCCTATAAGGGCATATTCATTTAAATTAAACGCAATGTTAGCTATAACTTTGAATAACTAGTTCAAGATAATATTCGTCGGGTCAGAGCAGAAAGGACTTATAAGATCTATACTTTTTCTGTTGAAAATATACTACAATATTGTCATGCTTAATACATGCCTTTCTAAAGATTTAAGGTCATTCTGGCACAGTACCCTAAATATTTATTATCATGCTGGCTTCAGTTCATGGAGTTTCAGATTAAAAACTAGAGGTTAAGCCTTTGATGAAAACGCTGACATGGGTTTCGGATGTATTGATAATATTGGGCACTGATGTCCCAAGTTCTTTGTTTAGTGTTAAGAAAGTTATGATATATTGAAATAAGCTGAAAATGCGATACTTCAAAGACTGGCTACACATCGTCAAACTCTACACTGGCAGCAGAGCATCGTCGTTTCTTTTGCTACTAGCTCGTTTCAGATACTACCAGCTGTTTTCAGAGCTTTCAACTATTAAAAAAAGAGAATATTACCATGTCTATCATTAAACAATAAATAAGTATTTCTTTTTTCTCCCTCTTTTTTACCGATTTTAGATATAACCTGTTGATTTTCAAAGCTTTTATATTATTTTCGTCCTTAAATGACTTAGTTTTTTTATCTTCTTCTAGTGACCACTTTGTTTTGATGTGTGTTTAATTTTGTTAATTGACGCATTCGACGTTGTAATGGATCTTGTTTTAAAAAGACGTCATACTAAAGATATTTGTGTTTTTAGTTGCAGTATAATACTCTTTAAAAAGCAATGTAGTGAAGCTATGCAGACATCCGTTTAAAGTACAACCTATGCATAGCAGTTACATTTATACAGCCATCTAAACAATATTTATTTTAACTCGCTTCTTTGAAACATCCTGACAAAAATGTCCTGGAGATCATGTTATTTATATGATAAACTGCTAAAATGTGTGTCACACTTTTCTTTTAACAGTTACCACCCTTAACCTCAATGCAAATAAAACAAGTTTAAAACAAACGTAATGGGAGCCAACCTTACTTTTGTTTGTTTTGGCAATCTAAATGCAATGGGCGTATTTTAATAAATTAAATTAAATTAAATTAAATTAAATTAAATTAAATTAAATTAAATTAAATTAAATTAAATTAAATTAAATTAAATTAAATTAAATTAAATTAAATTAAATTAAGTTAAATTAAATTAAATTAAATTAAATTAAAAAGATTTATGTCATGATATTGAATCTCAACTGGAAATGTAAACCTTGAAGATGGAGAGCTGGATTCTTGTGTCAGTCTATTTGAATCTACTGTCCGTAACATCTTGGACGATCATGCTCCGCAAAAAACTCGAACTGTTAAACTACAATCTAAATGCCCTGGTTCAATGATGATATTCGTGCTGCACGAAAAATCCGCCGTCAACTTGAGCGATAATGGCGTGACAATGGGAAACTTGGAGTACATCGGCAAGAATACTGTAACCAACGTGATATTCTGAAGAACATGATTAACCAGGCAAAAATAACTCACTACTCATCTCTTGTGGAAGAGAGCTCTGGCGATCAGAAAAAAAACTCTTTAACATTGTTGAAAAGCTGCTTCATAAACCCAAAACTATAGTGCTTTCATGTACACACTCCAATCAAGACCTCGCAAATGCATTTTCAAACTTTTTGTCACAAAAATTGAGAATATCCGTCGTTCTTTTCCCCCAGTACCTGCCATTCTATCACATACACCGTCACGGAAGGATCCACAATGTAGACTGTCTATGTTTGAGCCTATACTAGTGTTACGGAGATCAAGAAACTCATCATGAAATTGCTATCAAAATCATGTGAACTTGATCCAGTACCAACTTCGCTAATAAAACAAAATATTGATGTGTTTGCTAAGTATATCACAATTATTGTAAACAGGCCTCTTTCTTCCGGTTGTTTCCCTGATAGCCAGAAGGTTGCTCATGTTAAACCACTCCTGAAGAAACCCAATTTGGACAAGGAAGTTTTCAAGAATTACTGACCGGTAGCGAATTTAAAGTACCTTGGAAAAACAATCGAGCGAGTTGTTTCATCACGGATCTCTGACCATGTTCGTGCTAATAACCTGTCGGACACATTTCAATCAGCCTATAAACCATTTCATGGAACGGAACTGCTCTTCTCCGCGTAAAAATGACATTTTATCTGCCATGAATGATGGAAAAATCACTGCATTAGTTTTGTTAGACTTAAGCGCCGCTTTTGACACGGTCGATCACAAAATCCTTCTCTCCCGCCTTCAATATCATCTTGGAATATCTGACACAGCCCTGGATTGGTGTAGGTCCTACCTTTTAAATAGGCCCCAGCATGTTTGTATTGGTAACGCTATCTCCGAGCCTGTTATTCTTGACTATTCTGTACCCCCAAGGCTCTATGCTCGGCGCACAGTGGTTTACTGTTTATACGTTTCAAGTTCGTGATATCATTTTGAAGTATAATTTAAATTATCATGTCTACGCTGATGACACAAAGCTTTACATTACTTTTAAATCTTCTCAAGAACCTGCCGATTCCTGCATTACAACACTGGAGAAATGTATTCAAGAGATTCGAAGTTGGATTAGACAAAACTTCCTGAAATTGAACGACGAAAAAACAGAATTTGTTCTATTTGGATCACGTCAGCAATTGTCTAAAGTTTCTCTTCCATTTATTACAATTGGTGACTCGCAGATAACTCCCTCATCACAAGCACGTAATTTGGGTGTTATATTTGACTCGACAATGACTTTAAAACCTCATATCTCCAACATAGTTCGCATATCATCATTTCATATCAGAAATATTAGCCAAATAAGGAAATACTTGAATAAAAGTGCTGCTGAACAAATTATACAGTGGCTTGGCCCTACTTTACAAAATAAGTAATATTATTTTCAGATTTCAAGACTCAAAATATAACATTAAATGGAAAACAACAATGTATTAGGTGGTCAGAGAGTAACAAATTTGGGAAAAAAAAGTCCAAAATGGTGGCCATTTTGAAATCCAAAGGAATGGATTTGACAGTGGTGCTATGCTCGTCACAATTTCGTTTATTTTTGGAGGGTATGTTGTGATTCACAGAAACGTATTTTCAGTATGTTCCCCACACCCGAGCAAGTGCATCCCCCTCTGAGAGTCAGCTTACTATCTCATGTAGAAAGTGACATAACACTGTTAAACTGTACTCTCTCCTTGACTACTTGTAATGCAGCTATGTTTGCACAAAGCCAGTTTTTGAGGCACACTACATCTGGAACATGGTTTTATTCCTTAGGGCAATATAGTTAGGGTGCCATTATTTTTATTGGCATCTTTGGCTGCCATTCTGGATTTCAACGTGGCAGCAATTTTGGAAATATTTCCATTATTGTTAAAGTAGGCCTACTTTTACACCTAAATTTGTATTGCCAAAATTATGTTAAGTAAATGATTCTTGCGTCGGGTGATAAACAATTGATTTAATTTTGCCCTACACAAGTCATGTGTACTTAATACGCCCATTGCATTTAGATTGCCAAAACAAACAAAATTCTGTTTATTTTAACCTTGTTTTATTTGCATTGAGGTTAAGGGCGGTAACTGATAAAACAAAAGTGTGACACACATTTTAGCAGTTTATCATATAAATAACATGATCTCCAGGAAATGTTTGTCAGGATGTTTCAAAGAAGCGAGTTAAAATAAATATTGTTTAGGTGGCTGTATAAATGTAACTGCTATTGGGGGCGATGACAGGAAACAAATTGTCCTGATAAAACACATGACAGTTCAGAAAGTTTTTGGGGGAAATTTGGGGAAACGTTTAATGACATGCCTGGAAAAACAACAGCTCCAAAGGCTGCAAGTGAACTCATGTGGTTGACTTACAGCCACAGTGTCTGGAACAAACTGGCCTGTACAATGCTTTGCAAATCTTGAAATGCAATCACTGTGGGAATGCAACTTGTTTAATTTCATTAAACTTCATCTTTAATTTTAGGCATAAAATCACAAGATACATGTACATGAAACCTAAGTGCATATTCATTTAAAACCCTGCGGTTCAAGGTGGTGCTATTTCATTCAGTCCGTTTGTAAACAATTGTTGTTTACTACGTCATGGAAAACTCAAATTCAGCCACTTTGCATAAGTTCTCTATTGATACACTGCCTGATAACATGGTAAAACAAAATTCAACCTGGGGTGAACCATTGACCCGCTATGCAGTTTTCAAAGTACGGGGGGGGGGGGGGAGCCTTGCCAGCAGACAACCCATTGAAACAGTACAGCTGTTATCAATTGACATTACCGCACTAATCCCAGACGTTGCCCAGACATTTCGGCAACCTGAGATGTTTATTTTGAGGTCTGGTTGTGGATATTAGAATGGCCAGACAAATAGAATCTCATGGTTTCTCTGTAGAATGTCAGCAGTGCCAAAAATATGCAAACAACAATTGGTTTTGGGTAACAATTATTTTTGAAGGGATTGTGGGCTGGCACCCATATAAAATTTTATATTTGGCTTTAAATTGTTTTCTTGGGTCTAGAGGGACTCAATAAGTCTGTTTACACCATTTAAGAAGGGATTGTGTGCTCCAATGTGAACGTTTTACTCGCTATTCATACGTACTAAATGATTTAGTGCCTTCATGCGCGCGAGGTTGTATATTGGGCATACGTACTAAATGATTTAGTGCCTTCATGCGAGCGAGGTTGTATATTGGGCACCCATATACTTTTTTTTTTGCTTGAAATTGTTTTCTTGGGTCTAGACACTATGAACAACTTCACCTTGAAAATACCCTGAAAATCTGTTTTGCCTTGAAATAACAGTTCACCCTAATTTAAATGCAATTTCACAGTGTCTCTTCCTCTCAGATATTGGCAATAACGTCCACGGTGATTTCACGGCAAATTCATGGTGATCTTGAGAATTAATGAGCTGCCCCAAAGCTGCCACAAGAAGTTCATGGCATTTTCACAGCATTTTCACAGCGAAGGAATTCCAAGAGTATTTTATGGCAATTTCACGGTGTTGTGTCAACACGAAATTGTTGTGAAATATTTATTTCACGGTAAAACAGATTTTCAGGGTAAAGTTATTCATAGTGAGAGGGACTCAATAAGTCTGTTTACACCATTTGAGAAGGGATTGTATGCCCCTATATGAACGTTTTACACGCTATTCAAACGTACTAAATGATTTAGTCCCATCATGTGTTTGTGTGAATATATTGCGACCATGAACGCAATGTTAGCCATAACTTTGAATAACTAGTTCAAGATATATTCGTCGGGTCAGAGCAGAAAGGACTTATAAGATCTATACTTTTTTTCTGATGTAAATATACTACAATATTGTCATGCTTAATACATGCCTTTCTAAAAATGTAAGGTCATTCTGGCACAGTACCCTAAATATTTATTATCATGCTGGCTTCAGTTCATGGAGTTTCAGATTAAAAACTAGAGGTTAAGCTTTGATGAAAACGCTGACATGGGTGTTGGATGTATTGATAA
>CM055825.1:31497722-31549148 GCA_029582265.1 Zoroaster sp. YZ-2022 | reverse complement strand
TAAAGGAAAATTTTCCCCAATTTACAGATTATGTTTTCTAATTATTTAATTTTGAAACATACAAGCTTTGAAGACTGCAGACATCACATGGACAAGTTGTATTGTTTTCTTCACCCAACTACTACTGTGCTTTTGAGTAGACTCTGTGGTACCCACATGAACATTTTGGATGAAATGCACAATTATTAGCTAACTTTCTATTATGTTCCATGTAGGAAAAATTAATCACAACATGAAAATGGAAATCTCAGGAGTGTGACCTTCTGCTCACAGGGTAACTTCGGTTTTGGTGTTGGAAAACAAGGAAAGGGCAAATATTTATATACTCTTCCATGCTTCAGTGTCTTCAGTAACCCCAGCCCCCAAACAATTTAACCCACTTTGTGCTCTTTTGAATTTGCAGCCAAGTTTAATCCAGTTGCTATACATGTAGTCCCTTCTACCCTAAATCAACTTTGTGACTTTATGCCCATAAGAACGCTGGAATAGGTTGATCTCATACCTACAACCCCTGGCAAACTATTTTCATGAGTGATTTTACATGTTGATTTATCATCTAGCATGGTTTTTGAAAAGCATGTGTTGGGCTAGTGTCAATATTTAAAATAAAAAGCATAGTGTTCCAAGTCGCGTGGTTCCTCAGTGGTGTTGTTTTGCATCGGTCATGAATATTGTGGGGGAGGCAAGGTACATGACTACAAGTATCACTGGGCCAAAAAAATGAGGAAAAATGCTTATTAGGCTTGATAGACCATCGATCAACTATGGATAAAGACATAGACTGAACAAACCGGTGCTTAGCAGCATCTACCTGGACATGGTGGATTCTAGGTGAGTACATGTATCTTGCATTGCCATCGGTAGACATAACATGATGTACATGTGTGCATAATGAACACAATTATGTCAATGTCCCCTGGCAATTATGTGAAACCCCCGATTACATACTCTACATATTTGACAGGAAAAATGGTGAAAGGGAAGCTTCAATTTTGGTTTAGATTCTCATATTATCAAACATTTTTATTTCGTTGGGACACATAGGCCTAAAGACCAAATTAATTTGTCCAAAGTGCTTTTATCTTAGAGAAACAAACCAAAAAGAAATTATAAAAAAACTTTGTAAAAATTCAAGAAGTTACCAGACATAACTTTATGAAACATGAGGGGGAGCACCTATTTTTAATAAATTTTCACAGATTTTCACAAAATTTTCAGGAGATCTAATATTAAAGTGTTACAAGGTTGAAGTTAATGTTCATTATCAAATACCAATGATGAACATTTCATTTAGCTTTAATGGTTGTTTATTACAAAAAATTAAGGTTTAGTATAATTTGTTATTATTTTTGGCTATAGCAGTACTGGCATTTCAGTCCAAGAGAAGGGGTGTATCTGATAACCACCTTTCCAATCCATGTCATTTAAACAACATTTATTTAAATCTAAGCCCTTACTCCTATTTTCAATCTTAAATCTTTTTTAGAAAGACGACAGAAACATCTTGCAACTTCAACTTCAGAATTGATGCTGGGTATGATTTTTGACATAATGAAACACTAGTTGTCAGTCAATGGAATTGGTAATTTGGGCCCCCTTATACTTGTATGCCCCTCCCTTCCCTAGTTCTTGGATTCTATAGTGCTGCAAAGATAGACCAAAGAATTTTAGAAGAAAAAAAAATGTGTTGGTTTATCACCAGTGGCAGTACATGCCATCACCAAGAACTTGGGGGAGGGGCAGGCATTTTATTCCAAAATTACCGATTCCAATGACAACCCCTGAATGTCACCCATTCTGAACTGTCACTAAATCGTACATACAGAGCGTACATTTATTATAAATGCAGATTGATTCTGTTTTCTTATCAACAAAGGATCATGGTTGGGTTCATTTACACTGAAGTCATTTCACTTGTTACATGTGTAAGACCATGTACACTCATTTCTAGATTGTTTACAAGTAGGTTAAACAGGTCAACAAAGTGGTTTCAATTGTGGGGGAGGGAAGTGTGTAACCACAAAAGTCAAGTTATGAAACCCAACAGACAGTTAAAATAAATATGTATTTCATTGCTTTATTAGCAATTTACAAGCATCCATACAACTCTTTGATTATTTCTATGTCTAACAATTTATGTACAAAATGGCATCTGATCTTTACAGACATTTTGCCAATCATGTGTACCACCTTGAAAAGTTAAAAATCAATGTATAATTTGTTTTCAAATTTTATACATTATTTTTTAATTATTTGCAGTATAGGTGAAAACAAAGACAGTTTATAAGCATGTCACAATAAGGAGATGCTTGATTACAGTGTCACTATCATTGTCAATTTATCATTATATTTTTGTTATAAACTTAACCTGAAAGTGAAGTATATTATAAATGAAGATTAAATTTATTTTTGTACAAGACTTAATACGATGAGATAAATACCAATGTTGGCTTCATTTAAATCTAAAATTGAAAGGTTTTTCCATAAACAAAGTGAAAAGAGCAACCAATTATCAGATTTGATCCAGTGGATATATACTCTGTTTTCTTGTCAAAGGATCATGGTTGGGTTCATTTACACTGAAGTCATTTCACTTGTTACATGTGTAAGACCATGTACACTCATTTCTAGATTGGTTACAAGTAGGTTAAACAGGTCAACAAAGTGGTTTCAATTGATTGTGGGGGAGGGAAGTGTGTAACCACAAAAGTCAAGTTATGAAACCCAACAGACAGTTAAAATAAATATGTATTTCATTGCTTTATTAGAAATTTACAAGCACCCATACAACTCTTTGATTATTTCAATGTCTAACAATTTATGTACAAAATGGCATCTGATCTTTAGGTTGTAATTCTGTAGTATGGATGCAGCTACAGACATTTTGCCAATCATGTGTACAACCTTGAAAATGTAAAAATCAATGTAGAATTTGTTTTCAAATTTTATACATTATTTTTTAATTATTTGCAGTATAGGTGAAAACAAAGACAATTTATAAGCATGTCACAATAAGGAGATGCTTGATTACAGTGTCACTATCATTGTCAATTTATCATTATGTTTTTGTTATAAACTTAACCTGATTAAATTTATTTTTGTACAAGACTTAATACCAAGAGATAAATACCAATGTTGGCTTCATTTAAATCTAAAATTGAAAGGTTTTTCCATAAACAAAGTGAAAAGGGCAAGCATTTATCAGATTTGATCCAGTGGATATAATTACATTTAATTTTGTTTGAATTGGGAATTATTTACTTTTTGACAACTCTTCTGTGGGGGGCAGGGGAAGATGGAAAGCACGGATGTAAGCTTTCTTCCAACTTTATCATGTAGTAGTTATAAGCTTGTTTTCTAATGAAAGGCTAATTAGCTGAAGGAAAGGAAAGGGGAAATATTTATATGGTCTTCCATGCTTCAGTGTCTTCAGTAACCCCCAACTCTGCCAAACAATTTAACCCACACTTCCTGCTCTTTGAATTTACAGCCAAGTTTAATCCAGTTACTATACATGTAGTCCCCTTCTATCCTAAATCAACTTTGTGACTTTATGCCCATAATAACGTTGAATAGGTTGATCTGGCTACCTACAACCCTGGCAAACTATTTTCATATGAGTGATTTTTAATGTTGATTTATCATCTAGCATAGTTTTTGAAAAGCATGTGTTGGGCTAGTGTCAATATTTAAAGATGGACTACAACGAGAACTCTCACATTAAATTGACTATCGAACCTTGTTTATGTTGTGTTCAGGTAACAATTTATTGTTGTGGTCATGTTTTTCTCTTTATAATTTTGTTGCAATTTGACCGAAAAAATTAGACCCCGCTTCTTCGATTTTTGAAATTTCCCGCCCTGCACTGGTTCCCGAAAAAGACTCATTGAAAATCCACTATGAAATCCACGATATAGTACCAGCGGACTTGTAAACCAGCGAAAAGGGGTGACGTATAAACCATGAACACCCGAGAGTAAACAGAAGACGCCATGTTACTTCCGTGTATATTATACATGCGTTTTCATGAAGCTTTTTTTAATGGGTGCTACGTCACACACGAAGTATTAATTATTCATGAGTTGAGGGCTTTAGGTGAAACTGGGCTTTTCTGGGTCGTAGAACGCCGATCAAATTGATTTTTTTTTGCATGAAGGAACAAGTTTTATTGAATAATAATAATATGTTCAACAGCCAATATCTCAAGAACTAAATGACCTCTTAGAAAACAAAAAACACAATTGAATTCCTTACATTAATAGCTTGTAATTCTTGTGAAATGAGTTACCGGTACCATAAATGCTTGCCAATGGTCCAATTAGTGGCACACGAAGTAACGATTTTTACAAATTTTAAAAGGTCATATCTCATACCTTCAATTTAATGTATAAGTTGACAAATTTGTTATTTTTTCATAATCATGAGGAGGTCATATATGACCTTCAAACCACCTAATGTGACCTTTACTTCCTGTCCAAACAGGAAGTTCAAATTCAACACATTCTAACGAAAAATTGATATGTCTTTTGAATATGAAATTGATATTATAAAAGATGATAAACCCTTGCACAGTATGATATTGACATCATCGATGATAATTTGATTGAACCGGAAGTTGACTCGAACACCGTGTGTTTGTTCTAACAAACACTTAAGCTCTAGTTTTCTTTATTTATGTGTGTTTCTCGTACACCGTATAAAGGGCCTATCGGTCTTTTTTATCACATTTTGTTTTGTTTATTCTCTGATTAGAATCTTTATTGGTTTTCTGACCTGGGCCTAATTCTGTATTGTGTTTTTGAAACATTTATGTTATAGGCTATTGGACTGTTTCATTATAACCTGTTTTTATTGTTTAAATGTGTATTTATGATTTTTTTTTATCCTGGTTTCTTAATGTCCATTCATGTGGTTTTTCCCTTAACCGTCAATTAAGTTGCACACATTTCCAAATTGTCTGCCCAATAATGAAATTGAATCACCATTAATACGCGCCGCGAAAAGCTCCTGCGAATTTGAATGCTGTTCGAGTGGATTGTTAAATTGGATGGTCATTTTGTTTAAAACGCATGACACAAGAGCACTATTGCCTACTCATAAAACGAAATTGAATGATGATTTTGAGCAGCATTCAATTTCGCGCGAAACATTATGACAGTGTTTAAATTGGCTGCTTATTTGCCGAAATTGACCGGGAAAACCTACACTACAAGTGAAGAGAGTATTTACGCATACACCATTCCATGCAGTTATGGCAATGTTATAGTCCCTGCACACCCTTAGCAATGCTAAAAACTCAGCACACCATCTGCTAAAATCCAAAGGCTTGATCGACATAGTAATTGTAATGTAAACACTTAACCCTATTGGTTAATCCATGCCGTTTGATTGACATGGTGGATTGGTCTAATGGGAGAAAATTCGGAATATTTATTTTTAATAGATAGCGGTGTTCATTCTCACAGCGGACTGTACATTTCAACCAACCATGCTTTTTGAATTTTGTTCTTCAAAAGTGTTAGAACAAAACGTCAGCCAACAGATTTTCGTATTATTGTTACAGGTTCTGATGGCTTTGGCTTGCGTAAATGGCGCTGCTACAGGAATTCTCAGCACCACCATCTTGTTGGCATCTAAAGAAATATATGATGAACGCCACCATGTTGACATTTATGTCATAGGTAGCTGTTTTTATGGATTTGGAGAGATCGTGGGCAGTTCTCTCGCAGGTGAGGTTCCTATTAAATTAAAAGTATACATAGTGTTTTTGTGTAGTGTAAATGCATGTCTGAGGAGCTTCACTCGAAAAGCCCCCGGCGATAAGTTGCTGCTTGTAAGAATGGCGCCCTCAACTGGTCGTGCACAGAGGGGGTATGCGCAAACGGATAGATGTATAGCAGGTTTCACTGATCTCTAATGCAACTCAAGTGTCACTCGGACTTCATGTTGTTTACAATCCTGACGGGGAGAATAGACGATTTGTCAGTGGCTTAATTACTGCTTTTTTTGTTTTTCCAGGGTTGTTCTACGATTTGACGCAAAACTACGATGCCGTGTTCTTTGGCCTGGGTGTAATAAGTGCTGTAGTGACGGCCTTGATGCTGATGGACCGTTTTGCTTCACGCTTTATACCAACTCATGATAATTGAATAATCATTATGGCCAAAAACGTCTCAGACCCGCACGTCGGCATTTTTAATTTTCTTATAAATGGCCGAAGAAAACGCGCGTCACCGTACCGATTTTGAAATCGACTGGAGACTTATTTTGGTCTAATGGTAACCATTTTATGTATAGAAAGAAAATAGCAGATAATGAATATCCTAAAAGACAATACGGCAGCACATGTAACTTGAGCTAAAGACAAAGATGATTCATTTATACTACTACCAATCATTATGTCAAGAGATAAACCGTTCGGAAGTCTGATAGGCAGTGGGGGCTGGGTGGGGAACCGTAACTGGATGGGGAATTGGTTGGGAACTGCAACCATGACCTATCCCCTCCCAACTGACCCCTTCCCTCCTCGCCACCACCACCACCACCACCACCAAATACCGTTAAGTCGCCAATGAATTTTAAATGTACAAAACTTTTTTCCCGCAAAAAATAACGGTTTTTGGGGGGATTTGCTTCCGGGGCTGAAGGCTTTATGGGCATGGGGTGTAATGGAATAATGTAATTACTTGAATATTTGTTTAAGGGGTGATAATTATTTGGGGGCATTGCTATAACCGTCTCACCCCTGTCATACATATAGAGAGCCATGCCCCCCTTCGCCCTCCCCCGGGATCGGTGCCCAGGCTGATATCGCCTGGGTTAAGAACAATTTACACATTATATTATTATCGTATTTATGTAGGCACAACTATAATGTGGTGGTATAGACATTCCCTTTAAATTTATTTAAATTAAATTAATTTAAATTAATTAGGATTAAAAAGGATTTCAATAGCACAAATTTCAGTCCAAAAATGTTTGGGAGTTATCAAATACACAACGACTCAAGTTGTATGCCGCCCTCTTGTGACAATCACTTACTATGTATCAGGCCCATATTGTTCTGTAACACATGTGATAAGTTGTTCTGTATACACGGTTATTCAACTAAGCTTCTTCTGAAATTTGTCATAAGGCCTCTATTTATGAACAAGAATTCATACAAAGTCCAAAACGCCGATGTCCGGAAACTGGACAGCAGTTTGGCACAGTGTCACACTGTGTGACATGGCGGCACTTTTAAAATTCTACAAACAGGTCTGCTAGGGAATATGTCCAAAATATTTGAATGAAAAATAATTCTTTACATTTATTTTTTATAATGCAATTTTATGTAGAAGGCCTTAGGCCAAAAAAAGTATATATAGGTATGAATAATTAATTAGCAGAACTAGTTGGTGAAGGTGAACGTCAGGGAGTGACTTTGTCAGGGAGTGACTTTGTCAGGGGGCGATATCGTATAGGGCGACTTTGGTAGGGGCGAAAAGTCATTCGGTGCTGTGGTTTCGTATTGTTACGAATCTTACCCTTTGATTTTGATAAATATTAGCATCCCTTATAGTTCACTTCTTCCACTTCCAATATTTTGCTGACGATGCAATTTCAAGCAGTCTAAGTCCCAGGGTTGTTTCCCCGGACCCTCGATTGTCCGCTATGAATATGCAATCCATACAAGGACGCTACTTTTCCTCATGCATATCCAGCGCTAACGCAATGCATAATGCAACACCAGCGAGAGCCTTGCGTGCGTGCCACACCCTCCCGCCACGTGGCTTGGAGCCGTCCTTTGGACTTAGTCTATTTTCCGAATACTTTCCTCGGAGTCCACCCCTTCACACCGAACACGGTTAGTGGGTGAACCACAGCCAAACAGTCACCGTGACTGACCCGCTCAGTCATTAGCCGTGGCCCCCGTGTGTAGTGCTCCCTACCCAAGCACAGCCGCTGTTCCCCTCATGCAGTAATAACTTAGCATCCAAGCAAATAGCTTAACATGCCCGGTAAGCATTTCCGCCTTGAACACGCCCTCCTTTCTAAGTTGTCACTCACTTCACTTTCGTCAAATACCTTTCCTTATATGGAACAAGGACCTGTTGTATACCCTGATTTTGCACACGTTTCTACCCTTAGACGCGGAAGCCAAGCTTCTCATTGGCTAAGACGCTAAATTAGGCTTATGTTTTATTTATTCCTAGGCCCCAGATTCCTATATAACCCTGAGATTTCCTGATCTCAGGGTAGTGCGATTCCGAATGATATCTGTGCGACTCGATCTATGACAGTGCGATATACCGAACTATTACGGTCCAGAGCCTCATTCGTTGAACCAATGGTGCAGGGCGTCGATATGGCCATTGGTTCGCCTACATGTAGCTAATGCAGTCTGATACACACTCTGGCCCCGTCCAGACGCCCCGTGTAGTCAAGCCCTGGTGGTCCCCGTCGTAGAGACCGATCAGCCGCCCGTCTCTCGGTACAGCAGTGCCCGTACCGTATGCCGAGTGACAAGCCGCATGAACGAACGATGGTCCCCACTGACTGTACCCAATAGTTGGTATTCGTACACCCTATTCGGAACTTAGCACAAGTATATAAGTTTAACTATTGACATGTACCTATACGCTACCACTCCTGTCATAGATGTTACTAGTGCCATTGTTAAAATAGTGATGTTAATAATAAACCAACCCCATTGATTGAGATTGTCACAATAAAGTTTGTGTCCGACTATTATTTGTTGACCCACAAAAGTGGGGAATGCAACACCGCTGTTCAAAATGCTCTGCAGGCGACATGATTTGAGTTTATAAGCCAATATGAACCAATATTTAATACATATATTCTCTTCACTCTTCCATTTTAAATTAATTTAAGGATTTTTTTCCTTTTTATGCACTCCAAAGCCATTATTTAAACAGCGAAGATGTAATCAATAGCAATATTTCACCTTTTTTGAATTGCTGCCCAGAGGCCGTTACTTGGGTTTGCTCAGGTATAATCACCATGAAACTGTTCTTCGTGAGGTTAACTACCCTCCTATGCTTGATTTTTCAAGAAAAAAATTCATGAAAGACGTACAATAACGTAAAAAATGGACCAATAATTAGCTTATCTCGATCTGTAAAATTTAACGGAATATGCTCAATATTTGATGCACATTGAAGACGCTTTTTACACTTCGGGTTTCGATGAATTCACCCAGAAACGTGTCATCTTGTAAAGCCATGACTGTAGATTGATGTGTGGTCTTTGTTCATTGAGGTCATTTGGCATTTGCACTCACTTTGATCGTACACCTCCAGTCGACTTGCCAAATTTCAAAAGACGCGACCTTGTTTAAAGTTGGTGAAACAACACCAATAGAGGGCGCTATACAGAGCAGAAAAAAGGCGCATGCGCGCAAACCGCTTGTCGCTCTGCGTGCAGCGGTGGCAACAGTATCATCAGCATGATCACACACGGTGTGAGCTAGTACAAGCTGACAATATAAAATTGTGCATCAATTCCAAATGGCGGGAAGCTGGCTACTCGTGTTCACATCTTTCATGATATTTTTATTGGAGATGGGAACTCTGAAATCTTTCGGTGTCTTGTTCAACCCTATGCTAGAATCTTTACAGTGTACAGCAGCCCAGCTTGGGGCGGTTATCGGCATGACAAACAGCATCGGCTATATCATAGGTAAGTATTATGGGAAGGCTATGTATAACCAAGTTACGTGCGAGGCCAATGTTGGACTCATATTTAGAGGGTAGATTCTGGTCAGACTAGTAAACTATGTTGCTCGTTCTCGTACTTTATTAACGCCGCGCGTTGTTATATTTGTGTATACTTCGATCGTCACTTCATGTTGACCAAACTACAAGTTTTTGGTCCGCATTTTTTGTGGTCAACTACAAAGCGTGTAGACAATTGCAATTCATGAAACGCGCCTCAACGAACTAATCCTCCAGCATCCATTCATGGGATGATCCTCCAGCAGTCTACTTAAGCAGCAGCATTTTCCAGAGTCCGGCATTCTCCTGAGGACGATCAGAGCTTACTGATCGAAACGTTCGAGTTGTACCACCAGTTCTTTTCAGAACTAATTACTACTCAATTGAGATTCCACATGGTGTCACCGCAATTAGTCTTACTTTCGCCTAAATAGTTGTTATTTTACACGGCCAGAATTTGTGACAATAGGCCTATTATTGTCTTCTTCACTATAATGCCAATTTTGCCTTTCAGTTGATTAACATCCGTTAAAGCTCACTTTAACTGTGGTGTTTTAAATATATATTCTGAATTAAATTGGAAAGGTAATTTGAACAAGTTCTGGGCACGTAACATTTTAAGTTTATAAACATACAACGTAAATAATTTATTTATAGCAAGCTAATTATGTCAGACAGGATAATTTAAAAAATGGCTTAGCAGATACCATGATGCATATCATACAGCACATTCAGTAGCACTGTAAATCTGTTCATGTTGTGTTATCACAGATGTAACGGCCAGCAATTCCTACAGCGATATAATTATTTTGGAAGTTATTTCTGGACGCAACAAAGAACTAAAACAAGGTTACACTCGATATTTGCAACAACAACAATTATTCAAATGGTTTAATTAACACAGAGTAATCAAGTTTACACGATTATAAATAAAGCTTTATACAATGATCGTAAATAGTCAAACGTTACATTTTAAGGGGCTTACATCTTCAAACGGCACTTAGGGAACTTATCTAATACTAGCCAATCTCGCCCGCAGAAAACACTGGGTCGGCATTCTCCCAGTATTATCGTGAGACTCACCCGGAAAGCAGTGCCAGCTGCAGTCACTAAAATCTTCTATTGTTAACTCCCTAATCCATTGACAAAAAGAGTGTTCCTGCGGTTATGACGGTCGTCTGGCTGTGCGAGCTAGTCCTTTGTTAACCCTTTCATTACCAGCCAGTTATGTAAGAGAGTACCCTTCTTTACCACAGTAATTAGGAGCCCAATGTCACTTCAGCACCAGTGGGTTTTTCACAATTTCATTGAAGTGCGCCCTCACTCTGCAGTAATAGACACTTTTTTTTACATGTGTAATGTACATACCAAATGGCTCAGATATATTTGTATGTTAAACTGATGGTAAAAATGAGTATACAAAAGGGAGGAAAATATTGTGCAGATTTTTTAAGTGTAAAAGCAAAACAATGAAATATTTACATCAGTATTTACACTGAAGAAAAGTAATACAAATGGGTGATATTTCATGCAAATACGGTACATATATAAGATTTCTTTTCCATGTGAAAAACAATAACTTGGATGAGATTTTTTTGGATTTTTTTTTGGTTTTCTACTTGGAAATGAACCATTTACTTGTATTCAGAGGATTTGTTTATGCCCATAGCAATGAGAAGTGCCACAAATGCCATCATTTCTGGAATGTTGGTTGGGTGCCAGGAGAATTGTTGATCAGTATTTGAGTCTATTGTTTGCTGCGCATAGCGATTAGTCTCGTCGACGAGCATATCCCACACGAGTTGACAAAAATACAGCTTGAAGATCTCCATTGCCGACAGTGTGGCAAAGTCGCCGGTGGGGCCAGAATTTCCAGTGAACTGCACAGTCCCACACTCGTAATGGTCTCGTCGTTCCCAACCGAATCGGAAATCTAACTTTCCTGTCGTCCTCCTTGATCTCGGCCGGCTGTCACCTTGGTAGGTAGGCTGCAACAGAAAAACAAGGCAAAGGAGGATTAATCTCGGTCCTTTGTAAATACAATATCTCAATGCTACTTTGCTGCATGTGCACAGGCCACAGGGGGTCATGCGCAAAATGAATATTGTGCTGAGAAAAAAAATATGGCGGCTTCCATCCACTCTCCAAAACTCGTTGTCGATAAATTTTCGTTTTAATGTGGGATTGTGAATGTGAATTCCCCCAACTTCTTGCATAATACGACTTATAAGGGCCTTTCGAATACGAGGCTATTCTTTTGGAAGCTTGAGACTAAGAGTGCATTTTCAGCTTGTTGACGCTAAACAGCACGACCGGCTATGGGTGAATGTTAAAATTTCTATGCTATATCTATACATTAACTTGCTGTTTCAATGAATACAAATATTACCCAAACAAACTACTAAAAGGTGTACATTTTCACTTGACTTTTTTGACCCAGTCCAGGGGGTGGGGATTTGGTCAATCCTATTAAAAAGGGATCCATTTTCTAATTTACATTCCTCAACTCCAACAGTTGTAACTCCCTTGAGCATATACAAAAACGCATCCAATATTTACGCTATAGCCTAGGAAAATAAGTGAATTACATGAATTTGCATTGGGCCAGGAAGAGTAACGTTAACTGTTACTAGTGTTAGTTATTAATTTTTACTGTGATTTAGGCCTACCTCTTGAACGCATTCCGCTGGAAGTTTTAGTTCTAATGTGCTGTCGTCATCCGTTACTTCGTCATCTGATTCTGAGCCACTGTCTGCCAAAATCTCAGCCAAAATGCCATCATTTATGTCCGTTTCCATCATGATTGCAACTAAAAACTGACCGTTGTGGAAGCGAGTAGACGCAAGCACCGGGAAAACCGCAAAAAGTGACGCGCTTTTTTCTTTTCATGAACTTTTATACACTTCATTCCTGTCAATACAGGGCGCCAACCAAAAATACCACTCAAGCATTTTCAGGTGGTGAATTAAGTAGCCGTGGTCGTCAAGGGCATGCCGATTCCCGGCACCTTTTAGAGCCCACGGGATCAAAGCGTATCACAACAAAGGCTCTTTTTAGAGCCCGTGGGATCGAAAGGGTTAACTTAATCCCTTAAATGCCGAAGTTTCGGTAGTAATTGAACCGTGAAGTATGTTTACAGTACAAGTATAACTTTACATGTATTTTGTATATCTGATTCTTAAAACTCTTAGGTTACGAATAATTTTATAAAACAAAACACGCCTTCACTTCGTAAAACAACATTTTATTTCTCAGTTTTTTTAATACCTTTCTTTTATCTTTTTCTTACATGAACATACACAAATCAAATCACAAGTCAACGTTTATATATAGTTATACAAAAGACGGAGCACTTAAATGAATACCTGTGGATATTTTAATCCCTTGACAATATGCAAGCATTTTCCCAAAAAGAAACCAAAATCTCTTTATAATTATTGTTCATACCCAGGAAGCATGTTGATGTATAAACTTGATTTTTGTGTCGAAAAGAAATTTCTTTTCTTTCTGCAAGATTATCATCGGGCAAGCCCAGTAATTCGAGGAAAATATTTGTTCTTTAAATTATAACAGTACCCTATGTAATGTGTTCACAATGCAGATTGTTATGATGCTAGCTATCACTATGAACAACTTCACCCTGAAAATGCCCTGAAAATCTGTTTTGCCGAGTAGTATGTAAAAAGGGGGTTCTGTCCACTACCCCTTTTATGGGCGTGATTTTGAGAAGAATTGAAAAAAGGGGGTGGGGGTGGTGGGTGGTGATGGATGTTGATGACGTCATAAGTTGTTGATGACGTAATCGAGGCGAGTTGAAAGGTTTGTTGAGGTTTGAGTGTATTTTGGTTGACTTGATTTTTTTTAATAGATAATTAATTTAAAAAAAAAAGATATTGAAAATTGAACTTAAAAATTTGAAATATCAATTTTTAAAAATGTAGTGGTATAATAAAGACGATGGTAAATAGATATTTATCAAAATGGAGATTCGAAGAATTGAGAGAATTTGCTAGACAACATAGACCTATATTTTTAGTGCAAGACAGGAGAAGTATTAGAGTTAATAAACGGTCTTATTACGAGGGTGTAAAAGATATATAAAAAGGCAGAAAGGCAAACCATTGTCTAAATTAAACTTGGGTGAACTTGTAGCTCTCGTAGAAGCACAAAATATTCCGTTGGCTGAAGAGGGAGGGGGGGGGAAGCGGACGAGGAGGAAGGTACACCAAAAAAGATTACTATCTCGCTATTAGACTGTTTAACGCGCCAGAGTTGAGTTTTGATGAACCACCCATCGACGGTGGAAGGTATTTGCGACGGCGAACGATGACCGTGCCGCTCAATCACATCAGAGAGAGTTTAAACATGTTTTTGACGCGGTTAAGCCAAAGATTATCGAAAAGTTGTTTTTAGACTCGCAAGAATTTGGAGCGATAAAGTTTATGATATACACGCGTATTAAATTGCGTAAAAATCGCGATGACGTACGGTTGTTTATTCAGAGCTTCATTTTCATAATAATAATCAAATAGTTTTATTAAATATGAACGATATTGAAGATGAATTAGCTAGGGCTTTTGCTGAAATTCAAGAGGTTTTAGAAAGAAGTACGAACAACGGTTCTGGATGGGTGTTAGATCGTATTATGTCAATGAGTATTACAATTTCGAGATATAGACCTTTTAGGGGTGGTTCTTATCTTATATCGATCTTTTACCCCATTGGAAAAACAAAAAGGCATGCATCAACGTAAAAAACAAAGATGATAATTGTTTGCGATGGGCGCTGCGTTCCGCTCTTTTTCCTGCTAAAAATCATTCGGATAGAATGTTTAGATACCCGACAGAGGACGGTTTAAATTTTGATCGGATCGATGCTCCAACGCCAATCAGTAAGATCGGAAAAGTCGAGAAGCAAAACAATTTGGCCATAAACGTTTTTGGTTACGAAGGAAAATCAATCGTACCTTACCAAATTAGTAAGCAGCCTTGGGATATGAAACGTATAAATTTATTTTTGATTCACAAAGAGGAAAAAGAAAAAACTAAATCTCACTAGGTTTGGATCAAGGATTTTAGTAAATTACTTTTTGATCAAACGAAGCATAAAGAACGTAAACACTTTTGCGATCGTTGCATGTACGGTTACAGTAGAGAAGATTTGCTGAAAGCTCACATTCCAGAGTGTAGGGGCATAGGCGTCAGAGCGGTTCGTATCGAGATGCCAGAAAAGGGTATAAACGATACGCTAAAATGTATAAATTTTTATAGAAAGATGAAAGTTCCTTTTGTTATATACGCAGACTTTGAAACAATCCTTCCAAAGATTGATGATACGAGTACAACCAATACTAAAACATCACATGAACACGTTAATTGTGGTTATTCGTATACAATCATTCAATGCGACGGTAAAACGCACCAGCCAAAGGTATACAGAGGAGAAGATGCTTCAAACACTTTTTAAATGAATTGGAAAAAGAAGTAAAAAGCATCAATGAGATATTTAAAAACTCAAAAAAAAATGGTCATGACTAAAGAAGATGTAAAAGATTATAACTCTGCTAAAAAGTGTTGGATATGTGAAAAAGATTTTTGCAATTCATTCAAAAAGTGTTTTAAACATCATCGCAATGATGGTGAGTGTAATTGGTGTAAAAAAGTAGAAGAATTAAAGAAATCTTATGAAAAAGTCAGAGATCATTGTCACATCACTGGGAAATATAGAAGCGCGGCGCATAATAAATGTAATTTAAAACTGAGTTTGAAACCGGGCAAAACGTTTATCCCGGTCGTATTTCATAATTTGCGAGGATACGACTCTTATCTCATCATGCAAGCAGCGAGTCAAACAAAAGGAGATTTAAGTTGTATACCGAACAATATGGAAAAGTACATTTCTTTTTCAATCGGGCAACTGCGTTTTATCGATAGCTTGCAATTTTTAAACGCTTCGCTCTATAAACTCGTTAAATCAAACGATTCTTTCTGCATCACAAAAAAGTTTGAATCAGATCCGAACAAAGTTAAACTTCTTTTACAAAAGGGTATTTATCCATATGAGTACATAGATAAATTCGAACGTTTTAAAGAAACTCAACTTCCTCCAAAAGACGCTTTTTATAGTAATTTGAACGGCAAAGGTATTACGGAAGAAGAGTACGAGCATGCAAAGAACGTTTGGAATACATTCGAATGTTGAAAAATCTAGGTGATTATCACGATTTATACGTGCGTACTGATACTTGTTTATTAGCGGACGTGTTTGAAAATTTTCGCACCACTTGTATAAAACAGTACGGGTTAGATCCAGCTCATTATTATACGAGTCCAGGCTTGAGTTGGGACGCTTTGTTGAAACATTCGAACGTAAATTTAGAGTTGTTGACGGATTACGACATGCATTTATTTATAGAAAAAGTTTGAGAGGAGGAATAGTCATGGCGAGCAAAAGATACACCAAAGCAAACAATAAGTACTTATTAGATTACGATTCGTCAAAAAATGAAAATTACATCTTATATTTAGACGCGAATAATTTGTACGGCTACGCGATGAGTCAACCCCTTCCAACGGGTAAATTTAAATGGTTGACTAAAAAACAAATTGACGGACTCAAAGGAAAAAAAGGATTAAAATATGGAAAAGGATACATTTTTGAAGTTGATTTTGAATATCTCAAAGAATTACACGATTCTCACAACGCACTTCCAGTCGCGCCAGAGTCGTTAGTGGTACCGAAAGAATGGATGTCGTCGTATCAGCGCAAGTTATTAAAAGACAAACCCGCTCCAAACGTTAAAAAATTAGTTCCCAATTTAGGCAACAAAACGAAATACGTCCTTCATTATCGCAATTTACAGCTTTATACACAACTCGGTTTGAAACTAACTAAAATTCATCGGGTTTTAGAATTTGATGAATCGCCATGGATGCGATCTTATATCGATTTAAACACCCAACTCAGAAAAAATAGTAAGACAGATTTTGAGAAAGACTTGTACAAACTGATGAATAATTCAGTCTTTGGAAAAACGATGGAAAATGTACGAAATCACGTTAACGTGAATCTCATTAGATTAAACGATGAAAAAGACGAAGAACGTATATATGCTTAAAGCAATGGCAAAGCCAAATTTTGCCGAGCACAAGATTTTTGATTTCGATTTAGCGGCTATTCACATGCACAAAACAAAACTCGTACTCAACCGTCCTGTATACGTTGGAATGAGCATATTGGAATTATCTAAAGCTTACATGTACGATTTTTATTACAATCATTTAAAAAACAAGTACGGCGATAGATGTATAATCTACTTTACACGGATACGGACAGCTTATTACTCGAGATTCAAACGAGATGTTTATAAAGATATGAAAAAAGATGTGCATTTATACGACTTTAGTAATTATTCAAAATATCATTTTTTGTATTCGGAAGAGAATAAAAAGTGATTGGAAAGTTTAAAGACGAAACGGCTGGTGTTTTTAATCTCTAAATATGTAGGTTTAAGACCAAAAATGTATTCTATACTTTTATCGAACGAAGAAGAAATAAAAAGGGCTAAGGGTGTAAAAAAAAACCTTTTGAAATCTAATAAAATTACATAGGCCTACGAGAATTACGAACAAGTTTTATTTCAAAAAAGACGCTCTACCACCAAATTAATTTTTGTATTTTCACGAAGTGAAAACAAAGCGACAGGTTCCTCGACGTCTGTCAAGACGTCGAGGAAGGAGAAAAGGGCGGGTCGACCATGCAGTGGGTTATTGTATTTATGAATTTATTTATGTATTTTTAATATCCCGCGTATATTTTTCCCGCAATCTCGGTGTGGGTCTGGTCGGCCATTATATGACTAGGCATAAACTGTTGTCACAGCGGACTATACAAACTCCGTTTCGGCTCGATGGTTCGACACAACGGGCTATACAAAGGCTATAGTTCACCGGCTCAATCCCAATCTCCCGTTCTCGTTATCGAACACGTCCGGACAAGTTACCCTTGTTTACTGTGTTCTGATTGGATGAACATCGAAGCATAATTCACTCCGATTGGTCGGTTAAATTGCATGACACCGTAACTCGCTTTTCCCGCACTCTCGGTGTGGGTCTGGTCGTCCATTATATGACTAGACATAAACTGTCACGGTCACAGCGGACTATACAAACTCCGTTTCGGCTCGATGGTTCGACCCCTCCATCCATTACTTATTTTAAATTTAATTAAGGTAATCTTTTTACCCATTCTCTAGATCTTGCGTCTTTATTCGTCATTTCTTGCGCATATTGATGAGAAAACAATCTTTCGGCTAAAGTTCTATTGAATCGTTCCACGATGCCTTGCGCTCTATGATTCCCGACCTCACCTCTCTGTATCTTTACGCCTTTTTTACTCATTAAAGTATTGACGCTCGCCATAAATTCTTTACCAGGATCAACTTTGAGAATTTTCGGCCAAGTTAGCAAACTGCGCTTGTAAATTTTTTCAAACGCATTACCGACTTGCGCTGCGGTCTTGTCGATTAACGGTTCGGCTTCTCTGTACCTGCTGGTTTCGTCGCTGATGGTTAACGCGTACTTGTAAACTTTTTTACCAATTGTATCGTGAGGAAGAAACAACAAATCAGCTTGATGAACCTCGTTTGGTTTTTCTTGAAAAGAGTTTGAGCTGGTCGGCCTAGGAATGTATTTAGGGTACGGGAGATAAATCTGCCATAACGCTTGCTTTTTTAACCACTCTTTAGTTTTACTTGTAGAAATTTTAGTTTCTTGAGCTAATTTCTCAATCGCTCCAAGACCTTTTTGATATCCTTTCGGACTATAATAAGCGTTTTCGAGTTTTGTTCTCGTGCGCTTATCCATTTATTATTTTATAATATATTTTAAGTGGTAGAATTCATAATACTGCTTGGTAAAATTTGTTGTTGAACTAACCAATTTTGAGTCATTAGCGCAGCCCCAACCATTGCGGTGAGTTTAATCGAGTCGCTTACATCTACCTTTCCCAAATCGGGCGGATTTATTTTAAAAACTTTTTTTGCTGCCATGCTATAAATATAAGTTAAACCTGTTATAACTCCTCCATGATAAGCTGTATTGTTGATGAAGACATATTTTATAGTATAGACAATATTTTTTTAATTTTTTTTTATTCCATTTTAAAAACATCAACTTCTTTTTCGATTGAATCGAGTTTTGTCGATGGTTCAACAGTTTTTTTAACGGGCGTTGGTTGCTTAATAGTTTCTACAGTTTTTGTTTGGTTAGAGTTTAGCGTTTTGTAAATAAAATATGCAACTATTACTCCAAGACCAAAGTACAGCATATTTGTTTTATCGTAGTTTTCTTTTCTTTTTTTTACACTAGCTACATAATTTGCCTCGACAACTGCTTTCTTTTTTAAATTTTCCTTTTTTAAATTTTCCTTTTTCTTTTTATTAAGTTCCGCGAGTCTTTGACCAGCTGCGACTCTGTTTGGATTTTTTTATTTTAGTCGGTGTTTTCGTTACTTGATTTACTGACATCTTTTCCGGCTCTGCTTATTTCTCTACCTCGCGTTGCTCCATCGTCTTTATAATCTAGACAAGAATCTTTTCTTTTAAAATGTTTTGCCGAAATTAGCGTTGCTGCGATCGGTGCTAAGAATATTCCGTACTTGTAGTATATTTCGCATAATCCGCAAGAAAGGGCGCTCGAAATGAGCGGGTCTTCTTCTAAATCTGTAATTAATTCATTTTCGTCATCGATCGTAAACTCGTATCCCATCACATCGACAAAGTTTAAACTCGATCCCAATGCTTTAGCGTAAAGACTTATAATCGATGAGCCTAACGAAGATATCATTTCGCGACCTAATCTCGCTTCATATCGTACGTATAATTTATCTTGGTCGACTAAATTTAAAGCTTCAATTTCACTAATACTATACTCTTTACCGAAATATTTTTTCGAGTTTCCTCCAGCTACGACGGCAACAAACGATCGATGCGTTGACTAGACGGTGAAACGATATTTTTAACAGCTGTTGGATTCTTTTGCAAAAATACAACAGCTTGTTGCGGCTCTTCGTTTAAAATTTTCGCAACTTCTTCCATTATTATATAATACTTGTTTTAGTTTTTTTAAATTTGTTTTGCTGTTGTCAACGCTTTTATAAATTTATCATTGACGTGCGAATAGTTACGAATTAAAAATACGACTCCACCGAGTACCAAACAGTTTGTAAATACACAAAATCCAACTAAACATTCGATGGGCATATTTATCTATAAAATTTATTATAATCTTGTCAAGTAACCTAATACAACCTGTCAAGTCACCTACTACAACCTAGTCAAGTCACCTACTACAACCTAGTCAAGTCACCTAGTACGACCTGTCAAGTCACCTACTACGACCTAGTCAAGTCACCTACTACGACCTAGTCAAGTCACCTACTACGACCTAGTCAAATATTGCGTAATCAGTCGGTTGATCCGTTTTTAAAATCAACTTGCAATGTTTAACTCGTTTTAATTTTTCGCGCATTTGTATTCTCAACTCTTTAGTCGGTATGACGTCATTTTCTCGAAGACAATTTTCGAACGAGTCTCTATCTTTACAATAAAATATACACACCCACTTGAGTTGCTCTCTAAAACCTTTCAACACGCTGTTGTATTTTTGCGAAAGAATCCAACAGCTGTGTTTGACGTGTCTTCCGCTAAAAGCCAACTGGCTGATCATACATTTATTATTCTCGTCGTATTTTCTATACTGTAATTCTTTACTCGCGCTACAGTCGTCGATGATAAACAACGTCTCTATAACGTCGCTATAAATTTCTATCGCTTTGTTTAGCGATAAATCGTTCAGTAACTTCAGATCGTTAATGTACACTCGCTCATCATTCCAAATCCATTTTCTATTTTGATAAGCGAGATTTACTGCAACGGTTGGACATAATATGACGATATATTCAAAATATTTTCGATATTCTTTTTGTAATAGATTTAATACAAATTCAGTTTTTCCGCACCCGGTTTGTCCGCAAATCAAGGCAGCGTGCGAATATTTAGGAAGCATATTTTAATAATAGTCAACATGTTAATATCTCACACCATGTAATCGTCCATTTTCGATACTGAGTTGAGCGTCCATAATAATGTATGTGTAAAAGTATAAATCGCCCGCGTCTTCCGCCTCTTTTTCGAGTTGAATTGTAATTCCTTCGGATAAGTTTTCTATCCCTCTACCACTCCCATGAATTTGATTGTCGTCGTTGCTTCTCAAATCTAAAAACAAACCGTATTTCTCTAGTAAATAATCGGCTTGTTTGACGTTCGACAGATTTAAAGTTTTAGTTACCGTCATGGCGTGTTCTTCTCTCGAATCTCCGAAATATTTTTGAATTTCTTCCCAGTGTTGATACCTGCGCATCCCTTGCGCGTAGAGTTGGTTGGGAACTCCTTCTATAGTAATCGAAACTTTATCGATTTTTGGATTATAAAATTTCCATGTTTCTTTTACGCCTTCTTCTTTGAATAAAAACAATATTCCTTTCATGCTTTTTGCCGGCGTATTTAGATTTATACTCCACGTTTTATCGCGTTTGTTTAGCGGTTTGACGCTTTGTCTCAAAACTCTGTCGTACAATATCGCCAACTTGTTGCTATATTGATCTTTAATCGTTCTTGCGAGATTCTCATTGGTGACGACCTCGTATTCTAAAGAAATTCCGCTTAGGATATATTTAGCATTAACATCCGAGCTTTTAATAACTTTAGAATATTTATTAAACGTGAGTTCATGACTCAGCCGATCCGCTAACCCGGCTTGATAATACGGTTGATGATCGGTCAATAGTTCAAAGTCTAGCGGAATGCAATATCTATTTTTATATGTATCCGCGACGGCTTTGTCTTTTCCTTGGTTGTTTGAATCATTACCGTCGCTGGCGCCTACTCTTAATTTAGTTACGTTAGGATTTTCGATTCCTTGATACGCTAGATTGGCGAGTTGGCCTTTCGTTAACCAATTATCTTTGAAACAATTGAACACGTCCACATCATCTAAACTAAACACTTCATTTAAAGAAATTAAAAGACTTCAGCGACTTCAAAATAGGGCTGCTAAACTCATATTCAAGACAAAAAAGTCTGACCATGTATCTCCGCTCCTCCAACAGCTTCATTGGCTACCTGTACAAAAACGTATCGATTTTAAAATTATGACTATTACTTTTAATTGTCTTTCTAATAATGCACCATCTTATCTATGCGAGCTTATCTCGCTATACCAACCTAATCGTAGTGGACTTCGCTCTAGTTCTGACCAAAAGATGCTCTGTAAACCCCGCACTCATCTTTGTTCTGCAAATAAGGGTTTCTTTGCTTCTGCGCCAAATCTGTGGAACAATCTCCCATCAGATATTCGTCATACTAGTGAACTTCAGATGTTTAAAAGTAAACTTAAGACTCATTTATTTTAGCTTTGTTGTACATCTTATTTTATTCACTGTTAATTTTAGAATTACATCTCATTTTATTCACTGTTAATTTCAGAAATTATTAAGTTGATCCATTTTGTAAAGCGCTGTGATACCTTTCAGTCGTGTAAGAGCGCTATATATAAATGCTATTATTATTATTATTATTATTAATGTCTATATTGTTTCAAAGGCGCTCCAAAAATTTTGAAAAGACGCTGGACAGCTCATTTCTTTGAGCAATCGTCTAATTTGATAATAAACGTGAAATTTGAAAAAACTACTAATCATCGGATTCGAATGGAGTAAATGTTTATAACTCACTCCACATCCCGTCGTACTGCACCACGTTACAAAATTTATTTGATTCTGATAAAACTTTAGCGGATTAGAAATCCAGCTATCGACAATCTCGTCGCTATTGACGTGAGGCAACTTGTACTTGCTAAAAGGATAGGCGAGTTCTACTTGGAAAAAATCGTTTTTGGATGTGTAAATCTTTTGAATGGTCAAGTCGCGAGACGTAAAAGTCTCTGCTTTAAAATTTCCAGATTGTCGACACCGCTTTGTTATATTACTCTGAAATGCTAAAGGAATCGACATTTTATTATAAACTAATATTATTATTTTTTGTTTATAATAAAATGCATCATACGATTGAAATTAAACATTTTGACGAGCCCGTCGTATTAGATAATACAATCGATAATCGAGATGCTAATCTTACGATATCGTTAAAGACCGTCAACTTTTGGGTCGGCTACTATAATATACGCAATAAAGAAAAAAATATTGCGCCGTAAAATTGGTGCGACTGGAGGTCAACCGACCGATTATTCTACGACCATTAAACCTGGACTTTACAATATAAAACAAATTATCGATATTATCGTACATAAGACACCCTGGGTAACGTACAACATTAATGAAACAACCGGTAAATCTTTACTCGAAATTAATGATCCCAGGTATCAAATCAAATTTTCACCCAGGCTAGCTAATTTACTCGGGCTTTCGGATGAATTATTAAACGCGGGAACGTATGAAGGAAAAATTGATTTGCAGCATTTTAAAATAATGTACATTCATTGCGATCAAATTTCTACTAGCGAAAATTTTTACAACGGTAAACCTTCGAGTATTTTAAACGTTTTACCCCTACAAGATGTAAAATTTGGTCAAAGTACCTGGATAGAATATTCTAATCCATTGCGAAAAAATCTCAAGACTGGCACTTTAAACGAATTGAGTTTTAAAATTAAAGATTCGAGCGGTAAAGACATTAATAATCGCGGTATGCCGGTCATTATAACCGTCGAAATTAATAAATAATTAAAAGTAGTTAATATAAATGGCGAGTATTTACGGTCCTGGCTTTACGAGCGGTCTAGCTTACCGGATTCAAGTTCTGGTGTTAGCAACATAATGTGGGTTCGAATCACGGCCGTGACACTTGTGTCCTTGAGCAAGACACTTAATCATAATTGCTTCTCTCCACCCAGGGGTTAAATGGGTACCGGTACCTGTGAAGGCAGAGTTGGTTTGCTCTATATGCGCTAGAAATGGCAGCAATTGAGTTGTATACTCCCCAGGGAGCTGAGATGGTTTCAGGAATGATTTATGAGCCTTATGAGCCTTATGAGCAGGGATAATAATATAATGCGCCTTGAGCACCACTTAGTTGGTGGATACGTGCGCTATATAAATCCACACATTATTATTATTATTATCCAATAATGACGATACATCCACTTTTGAATATCATGGGCGTATCGCTACGAGGGAAATTCGCCAAACGATGCCGTTGATAAATTTTATGGGAAGACTACTCATAAACATCGAGTGGAAAGGATCGACGAATCAACCCTGTTTTTTCCTAGATAGAGAACCGGCATACTGTTCAATTTTTGCGAAAAGAATCAAGGGTGAAAATGATTCTTATTCAATCACGTCAAAGCGCAATTTTGTAGCCAATCGAGCTTATATATTCTCCACTACCGATGAATTTAATGTAGAACTTTCTTTTACCGCCGTACCGCAGCTTTTAGAATGTGGAATTTGCTTCAAGACCGAAGGTCAAGAAGTCTTTGTACAAGCGATATTTTTTGGCGCTATAAACACGGGGATCTGTTTCGATATAAAACTTGAAAGTTTTCCCTTGATTTAAAAAAAAATTATATAATCTTTTATTATTAATAGAATAATGAGCGCCTCTACCGAAACAAAGATATATCCAACCTTACCAGATACCTCGGGTAATCTAGATGTCAATGCGTTTCGATTACAAAAAATCAACGACATCCAAAAAGAAATTTTAAAAGAGAGAAACGAGCGCGAGAAAACGTATACAAAATATAATAAAATCATCAAGACTTGTTCCATCGTAGAAACAATGGCGGAATTGGGCTGTATAGGAGCAGGAGCCACTGGGATTGCTAGTATTGCCAGCGTTATAGCATCGCCGATTGGATTCGTTTTTGAAGGACTAGCTTTAGAACTAGGCGGTATGGCGTTTGCGATCAGATACGCGAAATCTAAACTAAATAAAAAAGCTAAAAAACACAACGAGATTAGAGTTTTAGCCGAAAGTAAACTCAACACCATCGGCAATCACGTTTCGAAAGCGATCGAAGACGGTCTTATAAGTCAAGAAGAATTTCATTTAATCAACGAAGAGCGAAACAAATTTTGTCAAATGAAAGAAAACATTCGAACTAAATTTACGCCTAAAAATGTCGATGACGATGAAAAAAACGTCAAAGCCATCGTCGATAAAGAAAAAAAAGACCTCATAGAAAAAATTATGAATTTAAAGTAAACTTTACTACAGAAAAATCTTATGAAAAACCCGCTTCGCAATCAACAGCGGAGCGAGTATTTACGCCTAGTCAAGAAAGGCCTCCCCCGTATAATTCAAATTTTTAAGCTTTTTTTTAAAACTATAAACGAGTTGTTTTATTTATCAACTCTTTCATAACGAGATTATAATCTCGTTTGCTTGACCTTCAACGCAACTTAAATAATTTATTTTTAATGCGTTACCGCATTTCGTACATAAATTTATCTTTGCTTTTGTACCATTTTTACATCTTCTACACGGAACTGGTATACTTTTCCCATGTCGAATACGCCACAGATATGTAGCGTGCAAAATATGTCACCAGACACACTAGGTTTACAACACTTGTCTGTTTTACCCACTAAAAGCCATTCACACGGAATAAATGCTCTTGATAAATATCTATTTACCATCGTCTTTATTATACCACTACATTTTTTAGAATTGATATTTCAATTTTTTAAGTTCAATTTTCAATATCTTTTTTAAAATTAATTATCTATTAAAAAAAATCAAAAGTCAACCAAAATACACTCAAACCTCAACAAACCTTTCAACTCGCCTCGATTACGTCATCAATAACTTATGACGTCATCAACATCCATCACCACCCACCACCCCACCCCCTTTTTTCAATTCTTCTCAAAATCACGCCCATAAAAGGGGTAGTGGACAGAACCCCCTTTTTACATACTACTTGCCGTGAAATACCAGTTCAGTGTAATTTCACAGCAATTTCACAGTGTCTCTTCCTCTCAGACATTGGCAATAATGTGAACAGTCATTTCACACGGCAAATTCACGACTCTCTCGAGAATTGATGAGCTGCCCCAAAACTGTTACGAGAAGTTTATGACATGTTGACAGAGTTTTCACGGCGAAGAAATCCCAAGAGTATTTCATGGCGTTTTCATGGTGTCATCGTGAAATTGCCATGAACTATTTATTTCACGGTAAAACATATTTTCAGGGTAATGTTATTCATATAGGTATACTTTAATAAATTCATGTTTATTGAAGACAAAAATAGGATAGCGAGGACTTTATTTTAGTTTAGCTTGTAGCGTGCATGTTTGCAAACGTCATTTAACAAAATGACAGTTTGACATTTAGTGTCTGTATACCAGTCTCTGAATTCCGGAAATTTCACTTGTTGGAAAATTGCACGCACAATTCTCTCATCTAGCTTTGAAATCTCAACTGATTTCTTTGTAACCACGTCTCTCGTTCGCCCAGTTACGTTTTTTGCCGCAAGATCTTCAGTGGAAAATTCAGACATGAGCAGTACAGAACATAAAATCCTGCCCACAGCGTCTGGCTTCGAAGCACTCCTTGATACGGCTTGTCGTAGCGCTATGTTGTATGTGGTCGTGTCTCTCATAAGACCCTCCATGCCACCTAGCCAGTATTTCCCAGGTTCAGAAGCAGGAATTACCGATGGATCAATTACTGGGGTTTTGCGTCGGGATGTTGCTTTCTGT
Organism: Zoroaster sp. YZ-2022; assembly: GCA_029582265.1. Classification (NCBI taxonomy): domain Eukaryota; kingdom Metazoa; phylum Echinodermata; class Asteroidea; order Forcipulatida; family Zoroasteridae; genus Zoroaster; species Zoroaster sp. YZ-2022. Next base: position 31,522,644 of record CM055825.1, on the reverse strand, counting down.
GATTGGTTTTGTTGCTGAGTAGGTTTTTGGGAAGTTGAAACTGGTGGGATTATGGGATGTTCGGCTTGAAGTGGTCGGCCGGATTCAGCTGTGGGATGCAGTTCTGGTGTACCGGCTGGCTGGAGAAATCGTGGATTCTCAGCAATGGGGGGGGGCGGGGGGGGGGGCGTTCGCGTTGGGGAATTCTGGCTGGAGCTGGTCGATGGGGAGTTGCTTGTTATAGTTGAGCGTCGATTCGGAGTAGCATTTGGTGGCAAATGATGATGGGGAGTTGCAACTGCCGATGTTGATTGTGCTGGATTGTTGTTTAACCCTTTCGATCCCACGGGCTCTAAAAAGAGCCTTTGTTGTGATACGCTTCGATCCCGAGGGCTCTAAAAGGTGCCGTGAATCGGCATGCCCTTGACGACTATGGCTACTTAATTCACCACCTGAAAATGCTTGAGTGGTTTTTGGGGTTGGCGCCCTCTATTGACAGGAATGCAGTGTATAAAAGTTCATGAAGAGAAAAGCGCGTCATCTTTTGCGGTTTCCCGGTGCTAGCGTCCACTAGCTTTCCACAACGGTCAGTTTTTAGTTGCAATCATGATGGAAACAGACATAAATTATGGCATTTTGGCTGAGATTTTGGCAGACAGTGGTTCAGAATCAGATGACGAAGAAACGGATGAGGAAAGTACATTAGAACAAGTACAACTTCCACCAGTGGAATTCGTTCAAGAGGTAGGCCTAAATCACAGTAAAAATGAATAACCAACACAACAGTTAACGTTAGTCGTTACTCTTCCGGGCCCAATGCAAATTAATGTAATTCACATATTTTCCTAGGCTATAGCGTAAATATTGGATGCATTTTTTTGTATATGCTGAAGGGGTTTACAACTGTTGGAGATGAGGAATGTAAATTTTGAAAATGGATCCCTTGAATAGGATTGACCAAATCCCCACCCCTGGACTGGGTCCAAAAAGTCATGCACAATTTTTAGTAGTTTGTTGCGGTAATAGGCCTATTTGTGTTCATTGAAACAGCAAGTTGAAGTATAGATATAGCATAGAAATTTTAGCATCCACCCATAGCCGGTCGTGCTATTTAATTAGCGTCAACAAGCTGAAAATGCACTCTTTGTCTCACGCTTCCAAAAGAATAGCCTCGTATTCGAAAGGCCCTTATATTTATAAGTCATATAACACAAGAAGTTGGGGGAATTCACTTTCACAATCCCACATTAAAACAACAATTTATCGGCAACGAGTTTTGGAGAGTGGATGGAAGTATATTTCTTTTCTCAGCACAATATTCATTTTGCGCATGACCCCCTGTGGCCTGTGTGCACATGCAGCAAAGTAGCATTGAGATATTGTATTTACAAATGTATGACCGAGATTAATCCTCCTTTGCCTTGTTTTTCTGTTGCAGCCGACCTACCAAGGTGATAGCCGACCGAGATCAAGGAGGACGACAGGAAAGTTAGATTTCCGATCTGGTTGGGAACGACGAGACCATTACGAGTGTGGGACTGTGCAGTTCACTGGAAATTCTGGCCCCACCGGCGACTTTGCCACACTGTCGGCAGTAGAGATCTTCAAGCTGTATTTTTGTCAACTTGTGTGGAATATGCTCGTCGACGAGACTAATCCGTCGCTATGCGCAGCAAACAATAGAATCAATTCCTGATGAACAATTCTCCTGGCACCCAACCAACATTCCAGAAATGATGGCATTTGTGGCACTTCTCATTGCTATGGGCATAAACAAATCCTCTCAATACAAGATGTACTGGTCGACATCTGAAATTCTTCACATCCCATTATATCCGTCGATCATGTCCCGTAATCGGTTCAGTTCAATTCTTCGGTTCCTCCACATCTCAAATAACCAAATTCCTCGTAGAGCCTTGGCTAAACGGGACAAACTTTCCAAAGTTCGGCCCTTGATAGAAGTCCTCGTCCAGAAGTTTCTCAACCTGTATAACCCTGCGCAGAATCTGTCTCCAGACGAGAGTATGTTGAAATTCAAGGGACGCTTGAGTTTTGTTCAGTACATGCCTAACAAACCTATCAAACGGGGTATTAAAGCCTTCTCCCTGAACGAGTCCAAAACAGGATACACGTGTGCTTGGAAACTGTACACAGGAGCCGACGACACCCAAACTGTTTGTGATGCAGACGTAGATTTCAATTCATCAGACTGCCATCCACCAAACCCAACAGTTGCAGGAAAAGTCGTCATTGATCTGGTCCATGGACTTGAGAATAAGGGACACGTAATATATTGTGATAATTACTATACTAGCCCAGCTCTTGTAGCTAAACTAGGATTCGGATGTTGTGGAACTGTTCGTTACACTACACAGGGAATACCCCAGGCCGCAAACCCAAAAAACCATAAAATGAAGAAAGGATATGACCCATTTTTTTTGGTGAAAGTGGGCAATTGTGTATCGTTTGGCAAGACAAAAAATCTGTAACACTTTTAACTAATGTAGGCAACACTGATTTGTCCAAAAAGCAAATTCGGTGTAATAAAAGCACAAGTGGATTTTGTGATGTTATGAAGCCCAATTGTATTGAAGATTACAACAAAAACATGGGTGGAACTGATCTTGCCAACCAATGTTTTCAGTACTACAATCATACACACAGAAGCTTGAAATGGTGGAAAAGAGTTTTTTCCATATGCTGAATATCTGTATTGTCAATAGCAGAGTAATATTCACCAGCATAGCAGGGAACAAAAATGTCAGTAATCTTGATTTTCGTATAGGGATTGTACAGGGCTTGCTGTTGGGTTGGGAACGTAACGCAACAAGTCAATTGAGATACCATATTCCTATTGAGTTGACAGGGCAACAGCACTATCCTGGCAAAACCCCCAATGGAAAGAAACGCGACTGCATTGTTTGCAGTAACCGAAAATTAGGCAGGCGAAAACAAACAAAGATGATCTGTAAACAATGTACACAACCTATGTGCATAGTTCCTTGCTTTGAGAAATACCACATCACTTGATTGTAAATCTATACTATTTGCCTTCAGTCTCCCGTTCAATGTTGGGAATGGTCGGACAAGCCGTAGATTACAGTCCAAACCAACATTGAATTGGGGGGTGGGGGGTGGGGTGTTAGCACGGATTGTGATGTATTTACACTGAATACAAGTAAATGGTTCATTTCCAAGTAGAAAACCAAAAATCCCCCAAAATCTCATTCAAGTTATTGTTTTTCGCATGGAAAAAAAATCTTATACCTGTACCGTATTTGCCTGAAATATCACCCATTTGTATTACTTTACTTTAGTGTAAATACTGATCCAAATATTTAATTGTTTTGCTTTTACACTTAAACAATCTGCAGATTACAGTCCAAACCAACATTGAATTGGGGTGTGGGGGGGGGGGTGTTAGACTGGATTGTGATGTATTTACGCTGAATACAAGTAAATGGTTCATTTCAAGTAGAAAACCAAAAATCCCCCAAAATCTCATTCAAGTTATTGTTTTTCACATGGAAAAAAATCTTATACCTGTACCGTATTTGCATGAAATATCACCCATTTGTATTACTTTTCTTTAGTGTAAATACTGATCAAATTATTTCGCTTTTGCACAATGTTTTCCTCCCTTTTGTATACTCATTTTTACATACAAATGAGAGTTTAAAAAGTGTCTATTCCTGCCGTGTGAGGGCGCACTTCAATGAAATTGTGAAAAACCCACTGGTGCTGAAGTGACATTGGGCTCCTAATTACTGTGGTAAAGAAGGGTACTCTCTGACATAACTGGCTGGTAATGAAAGGGTTAATGGGCTGGACCTACTTCTTGGGATGGCGACATAGAGTATAGATATTTAACAGACTCTCGAAGTGCTTTCTGTCCAGCTATTATATATTCCTGTCTTTCTTTTACCAGTTGAATTTCGCCCATTATTTCTCGCTTCATATCTGCTAGAAATGATAACAATTCTGGCGGGTTTCTGACGTCCGTGTTTGTTGCAGCCTTGAGGTGAACTTGCATATCTGCTACCCGCATCCGCTTCATGCTTTGGTTTCACTCATCTGGATATTTGTAATTGAATCATGGAAACTCATTTTAATAATAACCCAGCTTATTTATTTATTGTTCCCTTAATATAATTATTACTTGCTGTCCTAATTAATACAAACATGAGATTCATTGTATCTTTTTAAACGTAATGAAACGGAAATAAATACCATATCATGGGCGGAACATTTTTTTTGGGGGGGGGGGACTGAGAATAAAAAACAATTATTTTTCAGTGCTACAAAAATTACAATGAAATAATCAAAGGGAGAGAAAAACAAAGCACACTGTGGGAATGGGGGTGCGTTCTCCCCTCCCCTCCCCCTCTCTCTCTCTCTCTCTTTCTCTTTTTTTTAAATTTATTTTTACGATTTTAGGGGGGCTACAGCCCCCTTAGCCCACCCTGGATCCGCCAATGCATATACTATATTTTTTCCAAATACACATTCAGTTGTTTGAATAAAATCAATATTACGTTAATAATGTGATGAATGAAATTTGTCAAATGCAGTTTTATACTATTTAATATGAGAATTTATTGTTATCAAACTCTTCACATATGTGAAATCTGAACGGTGATCACTAGCTATATATCAAGAGACAACCTGCGCGATTATTTACTGCAGTTTATTTTATACCTTAATGTAACCTAATATAGTTCAACATGGTATGGGTATTTCCCCTGGCATTTATGTTAAAACGTTAGAATGACGATATGAACAGACAGAATTGTATTAATACCACAGAACCAATACCGGAGATCAACTAAAATTATGGCTCCCGGCCTTCTCCATCTCCTTCATGAGCTAGGGTATCAGACTATTCTGTATAAGGCGAGTACAAATCTCTTAGTCTAATACCCCAACCCCACAGACGAAATACGAATATTGCGTCCTATCAATAACGGCGTGTTGGCTTGACCGCGGGTTCACACTATTGTACACGTGCCATGCACAGATTCCATGCGGTGTGTTGGCATGTGGTGGAAGTAGTGTCTGCGTTGCAGCGCGGGACCACTGTTCCTAAACGAAGGCCGGCTTAAAACGCCAAGGTATTGTATGTGACCCGAACTGGCAAACCCCGAAACTTCTCGACATTTATCATAATGCGTAACTACCATGAAAAGGTCAAAAACTGACCCCAGGGACCAGTTTTCATGTCACCATATAGAGCATTTTCTCTTGATTTTGATGGAAAAAGAAAAATTCTGAAACGTTCTTGGGAACATTCTTAATTTTCACGATAAATTTGGGAGGTCACTTTTGAAAATTGGGTCCAAGTTTAGGGTTTTGCCAGAAGCCAGTCACATATAGCTAAAATTACTGCACCAGCAACAGTGATCACAAACTCAGAAAATAATGTAAAATAATTAGCAGTTTTATGTTTTTTTTTACATTTTACTTTCGGGAAATTTGTCATCGGAGAGGGAAAAAAGGAAAAAACAAAAAAACAAGACAAAAACACGGTAAGCGTTTTATTTTCTTCTTTTAATGTTCCTAAGAATCCGTAAAAAAATACAAAATAACTAAGAAAATCTTGTTAAAAAAGTCCTGATCTGGGCCGGCCTACATACAGTCCCTACCAGGGAAAATGTTTGCAAGCTTAGACCTTTTGTATTGCCAAGTAAGCCTTTCCATTGTGTGGATGGATTAAAGCTGGGCCAGCCTTGCCCAGCCAGGCAAAGCGGTTACATCAAACTAGTGCGGCCGGCTTCTATTGTTAAGGTTTTTCTAAAGGTCTGGTAGCAGACTTGGAGTAAAAAATACTGAGGGCGAGAATTGTTGCAGGCGAGAATTTAGATTGTTCCGGGTGGAGTTACTGGGCGAGATTGGCTGAGGTCCCTTACTGAATGATAGTTATAGAAACTTTTCCACGCAAGTTTCATTTAATACGTTCTCTGGTACTTGAAGGGACTGTCGCTTACATAACACAGAACAGCAACGATTTACGTCAAATTCGAGCAAAATTTAATTATTAGGACGTCATTAATTTCCTCGTTTTTCTATCTGAAACAGTCTAGATCTGCCTTAGTCCACTCGACAATGCACATCATCAGCGACACAGCCCAAGTGTTTTATCGCCTTATTACCATATTTTCCCCCTCCATTCAACTTGGAAACATAATACACAACTTTTTATCCATGTTAACATCACTTTTAAACCATTTAATTGGCACTTACCTTGGTCTATATGCTAATATAATTTGCATATTCATGAGCAAATCTGTGATGTCACAGCGGGATCAGACGCAACGTCATGGTTGATTTATATGCATAAACGTCGACTGAATTCCTAATTTTGTCATAAGTCAGTTCTCTTAATTTTTGATATTGCCTTGTTGACCGAGTGTTTGGGTATATACAAATCAGTAAACCTTTTTTGGGTAACCATTGTTTTGGGGGTTTGATTTGGTGCACTTTCAGTGCCGCTGTAACTCTGTGTTCCTGTTGTGTTCTTACAGAACAGCGCCATCATGTATCAAGTAAAAGCATGGATAGGCTATTAAAAAACAGTATACTCAATCTTCACTTTATGATAAAAATAGAATATCCAGTTTGTTTAAGCGTGAATATTGGCTAAAATATTTATCTACATAAAATTGCATTTCATAGACCCTTTAAGCAGAAAAATATATATTTCAACAACAGCACCAATCACAGGCAACATTGCAAGACGACACGGCAGCCGCGTGTGTATGATGACTGGGGGAGTTTTACTTTTCGTCGGGCACCTTGCTAGTGCATTCGTTGGGAATGTCTTCCAGTTATCAATCACATTGGGAATAATTACTGGTAAGTTTTCAACGGTAAATACCATTGATGGGTTAAATTTTGTTTTACTATACCCTGAAAAACTGGAGTGTCTATATCCACAAATAATCACCAATTGTGTATGTTAATTTTTATTCTGCCTGTATGGTATTTATATTGGGCGAGTTGCCCAGAATTATGAGAACCATTGTGTACTTTTTAGGACACCAGGTGTTGGTAGTGATAGAAGAACGTCGTTACTTTAAAGTTTTAAGTGCACTCTTAAAACTAAAGTGTTGAATCAACATTTTAAAGAGTTCGGTCTTTATAAAGTTAAGTAAGACTAATTGCGGTGACACCATGTGGAATCTCAATTGAGTAGTAATTAGTTCTGAAAAGAACTGGAGGTACAACTCGACGTTTCGATCAGTATGCTCTGATCGTCCTCAGGAGAATGCCGGACTCTGGAAAATGCTGCTGCTTAAGTAGACTGCTGGAGGATCATCCCATGAATGGATGCTGGAGGATTAGTTCGTTGAGGCGCGCAGGCGGGAACTGTTGAGACTAGGATCCTAGGGGTTGGGGGAGAGGAGTGTGTGCTCACTGAACTGAATCAGTTGTTAACAAGCACAGGTGGAAGGAGGGTGGTAGACTTAGGATATTGGAGATCCCTCAGTCTGGGGTGGGTTATGGACTTTGGATATAGAAGATCCTTCAGTCTGTAGTATTGGTCGCCAAATGTCGCTGATGAAAAAGCCGATGTCCTGTGGCACAGTGTCGTGTTTGACGATCTCGATGGCCTCTCTGATGCGTCTGGGGTGCCATGCGTCGATGGGTGTGATGAGTTGGGCTGCCTGCCAGTCGATTTGGTGGTCCTTGATGTGCGAGTGCTTGACGATGGCGGACTTCTCGAAATCTCCTCTGCGGCCGTGTGCTCGGTGTTCCTTCAATCTGATGGGGAGGTTGCGTCCTGTTTCGCCGATGTACACCTTACCGCACTCACAGGGGATCCGGTAGACTCCCGCTCTGTTTGGGTCCGGTTTGTCCTTGTGGGTGTGTAGAAGTCCTTGGAGTTTGCTAGGGGCTGAGTGGAACACATCGATGCCTGCTCGTCGGAGGATGCGTTGTAGTTTGTGAGACGTCGAACCTAGATAGGGGAGACAAGCAGAGAGGGTTAGATTACTTACCTTGCTTTCGGGGTTTGGAACCGGCTTCGCTGTGCTGATCTTGCTGGGATTGTAACCGTTGCGTTTGAGGGTAGTTCGGATGTGCTGTAGTTCCTTGGGAAGGCTGTCCTTGTCACAAATGTTGTAGGCGCGTTGAGGGTACGGTTGACCGATGACTTGATGCTTGGGTGATGGAAGGAGCGCTGGGTCAGGTACCGATCTGTGTGCGTGGGCTTTCTGTAGACGTTGTGGTGTAGGGAGCCGTCTGGGTTTCTGGAAATGCCAACATCAAGGAACGCGATCTTGTCATCTTCTTCTGTTTCCATGGTGAACTTGATGCTTGGGTGTTGCTGGTTGAGATGTTGTAGAAAATCCTGGAGTGTGTCTCTGCCATGTGGCCAAACCACAAAGGTGTCATCCACGTATTGGAGCCACAGCTTGGGTTGGAGGTCGGTGTTGAAAGGAGGGAAGAGTTTTCAAACTCTTCCATGAAAATATCAGCAAGGACCGGGGATAAAGGAGATCCCATGGAGGTCCCAGCTGTCTGCTCGTAGAACTTGCCCCGAAACTGAAAACAACTTGAAGAGACACATGTTAGTAGCAAATCATGAATTTGGTCAGGGGTGAGTGATGTGCGGTCATCAAGGGAAAAATCTAGTACGAGTCTGTCCTTCACCAGGAGGCATGTCTCTTTATAAAGTTGGATTTAACTTTTACACGTCTTGAATTAACATTGATAAAGTTAGACTTAACTTGACTCCGTGTTAATTCAACACTTTCTTTTAGTTGAATTTAACTTTATAAAGAGTAGTCACTGACCGAACTCTTAAAAAGTTGATTCAACGCTTTAGTTTGAAGAGTGTGTTTACAATCATGAGTTCATAAACAACACGTAAATGGATAGCGAAACCACGTCAAATAATCTATGCAGAAAGATGTGTGGCATTTCAATCTACTGACTCATGCCGACGGAAAGCTTGATCCACCAGTGAGTGAGTGAGTGAATCACATCCCTTTACTGACCATGACTCACTGATTAGCACTCAATCACTGACTGACTCGATACTGAACCTCCACCCCACCCCACCCCACCCCGCCCCGTTATAGCTGAGGAAATGCATTTATTGTATTTATTAACTTTATTTACTCAACTTAAGACTCAATACATTTTATTATCGTTTCATTTCTATAGGTGTGGGTATGGGTCTTACCTATATACCACAGATAATCATTCTAATGGAGGCTTTCCCAACACGCTTCCCGTTAGTATACGGCATCGCTGCAGTGGGTGGTTCACTCGGTATGATGGTGTGCCCACCTATAGTCGAGCTCCTTGTTCATGTTTACGGCTGGCGTGGTGCTATGATGATAATAGCCGCTTTTATTTTCAACATTTGTGCTTTTGGTGAATTGCAGAAGCTACCACCTCGGACCTATTCCAGACTGAAAACAAGTGACACGAAATCGAACGAAACTGTTGATAAGAAGGATATCAGTTTCTGCGGTAGACTCTTCGAAGTAGCCTCGTCTGTAGCTAGTTGGCTCTCCTTAAAAATCTTCGTCAATGAACCCAGGGTGGTTGTGAACATATGTGCTTGGTTCCTTAATGGCTTCCTCTCGGCTGCCTGGATGGTGTTTCTTGTTCCTCACGCCATAGCCAGAGATATACCTGTAAGCGATGCAGTCCTTTTATCGACAGGGGGCGGTGTTGGGAATCTCTTTGGACGAGTCATCCTTGTTCCTTTGCTTGAACGCAAACTAATCAGTGCATTTTGGATGTTTGTGTTTGCATGTGTTATAAACGCATTGGTATTCTTTCTGGATTCCGTGGCTGGGGACATGTATACGGTAAGATTACAGCCTCATCTTCATTCAATTATATCCTTATTTGAGGGCGTTTCACGGAAGCACCAGTCGAGTACTTGATAGCTATATGGTACGAATGCCCTTGACTCGGAGATGGGGTGCGTTTTCACCGCTAGAGGGTCACGATGTGAGTGGATAGTTATGGCTGGAGGTGGTTTTATTCTGCCTTCGCCGCCCGTCCAGAAAGTTCCGCACGATAACTGATTTCAGTTCTATTTAATATATTTTAATCTGTGCAAGAAAGGTCGCATACTTAACAAATAACAGGTCACTATTAATTTGGGGGGTCAAAACCAAAAGTCGAAGGTCACTGCAACATGGACTGTAACAATACAGCCCATCTCATAAAATTGCGCAAATGAATAATATAGGTTTTTCCGGTCAATTTTGGCAAATGAGCAGCCAATTTCGCTTTCATACGTTCACATTAAAGCGATTTTGCCTCTCCAGTTGCTACTCTGTTTCGAATTAAGAATTCAAGCATTCAATTTCATTTTCAGGCACGAGAATTCAATTAGCATTATATTCAATTTAGCATATACGTCGTTCTTTTTAGTAATGCACATTTTGTCATCCAATTTAGCAGAGTTGGATTCGACTGGAAATTTTCGCTAAAATGATATTTTCATTTTCGGATAACGACAATCAATTTCGCAAAATGAGAATTTTGCAAACAAATGCAAAAGAAATAGATTAATTGTACAAGACAACTGAATACGCTTCACGTCTTTACTTATAAATTCAAACTTAATTTTATTAGGTGTTCGAGCGCGCAGCGCGAACACCAATTGTTTTTGTACTGTTTTTTTTAGGTGTTCGAGAGCGCAGCGCGAACACCTATTGTTTTTGTATTTTTTAGGTGTTCGAGCGCAGCGAACACCTATTGTTTTTGTACTGTTTTTTTTTTTTTACTTCTGCTCAGTGGCGATTGTCCGGTAACAAAGGCATCCTTGCTAAGCATATACAGCCTTCAAACTTAACACATGAACAGAACATAACAAGCTGACGAAACCAAATCAACTTGATGCCATTTTTCTATCACCGGAATGATGTTTTTCGAGGCATTTTTCGAACTAAAACAAAAAAGCAGACGACGAAACGTAAATTAACAAACAGCTTACACTTTTCCCAATTGACGCACCACGCATTTTTTGGAATCCTTCGTGTTACCACTGTGCATTAGTATTTTCAATTGGTGTAAATTTCGCAGCCGGGAAACTGCAATGTGTCACTTCGCGCTGTGTCCGAAAATCATACACAGTCACTTCGCGCTGCAGCGGATATCATGTCGCGACGCGTTGGTGCAATCCCATCATTGAACTGTCTTTGTTGCATGGTTTTGTGTAACAGTATCTTTGTAAGTAGAACAAATAACATTATTCTTAACAGTCATACACTGTTAGCACGAACAGACATTTGTAGAAAAACCTATTTAGTTTCGCGTTTTGATGCTTGCCAAAGAAGTTATATTTCGTGTGGGTCCTTAGTGTTGTTGTTTTGCATCGGTCATGAATATTGTGGGGGAGTCAAGGTACATGACTACCAGTACCACTAGGCCAAAAAATTAGGAAAAATGCTTATTACTAGGCTTGATAGACCATCGATCAACTATGGAGAAAGGCATAGACTGAACAAACCGGTGCTTAGCAGCATCTACCTGGACATGGTGGATTCTGGGTGAGTATCTTAATCATGATCAATATTAATTTGCATTGCTATCGGTATAGACATAACAATGAATTAACATGATGTACATGTGTACATAATGAACACAATCATGGCAATTATGTGAAACCCCTGATTACATACTGTACATATTTCACAGGAAAAATGGTGAAAGTGAAGCTTCTATTTTGGTTTAGATTCTTATATTATCAAACATTTTTATTTGGTTGGAACACATGCCTAATGTCCAAATTAATTTGTCCAAAGTGGTTTTATCTTAGAGAAACAAACAAAAAATAATAAAAAAATTATTGAAAAATTCAAGAAGTTACCATGACATAACTTTATGAAACACAAGGGGGAGCACCTATTTTTAATAAATTTTCACAGATTTTCACATACATTTTTCAAGAGATCTAATATTAAAGTGTTACAGGGTTGAAGTTAATGTTCATTATCAAATACCAATGATGAACATTTCATTTAGTTTTAATGGTTGTTTATTACAAAAAATTAAGGTTTAGTATAATTTGTTATTATTTTTTGCTATAGCAGTACTGGCATTTCAGTCCAAGAGAAGGGGTGTATCTGATAACCACCTTTCCAATTCATGTCAGTTAAACAACATTTATTTAAATCTAAGCCCTTACTCCTATTTTCAATCTTAAATCTTTTTTAAAAAGACGACAGAAACATCTTGCAACTTCAGCTATGCAGAATTGATGCTGGGTGTGATTTTCGATATAATGAAGCAGTAATCGTCAGTCAATGGAATTGGTAATTTGGGCCCCTTATACTCTTATTGCTTGTTTGCCCCTCCCCTTCCCTAGTTCTTGGATTCTATAGTGCTGCAATGATAGCCATTTTTTTTTAGAAAACAAATATGTTGGTTTATCACCAGTGGCAGTACATGCCATCACCAAGAACTTGGGGGAGGGGGCAGACATTTTATTCCAAAATTACCGATTCCAATGACAACCACCTGAATGTCACTAAATCGTACGTATACAGAGCGTACATTTATTATAAATGCAGATTGTTTCTGTTTTCTTGTCAACAAAGGATCATAGTTGGGTTCATTTACACTGAAGTCATTTCACTTGTTACATGTGTAAGTCTAAGACCATGTACACTCATTTCTAGATTGGTTACAAGTAGGTTAAACAAGTCAACAAAGTGGTTTCAATTGATTGTGGGGGAGGGAAATGTGTAACCACAAAAGTCAAGTCATGAAACCCAACAGACAGTTAAAATAAATATGTATTTCATTGTTTTATTAGCAATTTACAAGCACCGATGGAACTCTTGATTATTTCAATGTCTAAACATTTATGTACAAAATGGCATCTGATCTTTAGGTTGTAATTCTGTAGTATGGATGCAGCTACAGACATTTTGCCAATCATGTGTACAAACAATTTAACCCACACTTTGTGCTCTTTGAATTTGCAGCCAAGTTTAATCCAGTTGCTATACATGTAGTCCCCTTCTACCCTAAATCAACTTTGTGACTTTATGCCCATAAGAACGCTGAATAGGTTGATCTGGCTACCTACAACCCTGGCAAACTATTTTCATATGAGTGATTTTACATGTTGATTTATCATCTAGCATGGTTTTTGAAAAGCATGTGTTGGGCTAGTGTCAATATTTAAAATAAAAAGCATAGTGTTCCAAGTCGCGTGGTTCCTCAGTGGTGTTGTTTTGCATCGGTCATGAATATTGTGGGGGAGGCAAGGTACATGACTACAAGTATCACTGAGCCAAAAAAATGAGGAAAAATGCTTATTAGGCTTGATAGACCATCGATCAACTATGGAGAAAGACATAGACTGAACAAACCGGTGCTTAGCAGCATCTACCTGGACATGGTATCTTGCATTGCCATCGGTAGACATAACATGATGTACATGTGTGCATAATGAACACAATTATGTCAATGTCCCCTGGCAATTATGTGAAACCCCTGATTACATACTCTACATATTTGACAGGAAAAATGGTGAAAGGGAAGCTTCAATTTTGGTTTAGATTCTCATATTATCAAACATTTTTATTTCGTTGGGACACATAGGCCTAAAGACCAAATTAATTTGTCCAAAGTGCTTTTATCTTAGAGAAACAAACCAAAACGAAATTATAAAAAAACTTTGTAAAAATTCAAGAAGTTACCAGACATAACTTTATGAAACATGAGGGGGAGCACCTATTTTTAATAAATTTTCACAGATTTTCACAAAATTTTCAGGAGATCTAATGTTAAAGTGTTACAAGGTTGAAGATAATGTTCATTATCAAATACCAATGATGAACATTTCATTTAGTTTTAATGGTTGTTTATTACAACAAATTAAGGTTTAGTATAATTTGTTATTATTTTTTGCTATAGCAGTACTGGCATTTCAGTCCAAGAGAAGGGGTGTATCTGATAACCACCTTTCCAATCCATGTCATTTAAACAACATTTATTTAAATCTAAGCCCTTACTCCTATTTTCAATCTTAAATCTTTTTTAGAAAGACGACAGAAACATCTTGCAACTTCAGCTATGCAGAATTGATGCTGGGTATGATTTTTGACATAATGAAACACTAGCTGTCAGTCAATGGAATTGGTAATTTGGGCCCCCTTATACTTGTATTGCTTGTTTGCCCCTCCCTTCCCTAGTTCTTGGATTCTATAGTGCTGCAAAGATAGACCAAAGAATTTTAGAAGAAAAAGAAATGTGTTGGTTTATCACCAGTGGTAGTACATGCCATCACCAAGAACTTGGGGGAGGGGCAGGCATTTTATTCCAAAATTACCGATTCCAATGACAACCCCTGAATGTCACCCATTCTGAACTGTCACTAAATCGTACATACAGAGCGTACATTTATTATAAATGCAGATTGATTCTGTTTTCTTATCAACAAAGGATCATGGTTGGGTTCATTTACACTGAAGTCATTTCACTTGTTACATGTGTAAGACCATGTACACTCATTTCTAGATTGTTTACAAGTAGGTTAAACAGGTCAACAAAGTGGTTTCAATTGTGGGGGAGGGAAGTGTGTAACCACAAAAGTCAAGTTATGAAACCCAACAGACAGTTAAAATAAATATGTATTTCATTGCTTTATTAGCAATTTACAAGCATCCATACAACTCTTTGATTATTTCAATGTCTAACAATTTATGTACAAAATGGCATCTGATCTTTACAGACATTTTCCCAATCATGTGTACAACCTTGAAAAGTTAAAAATCAATGTATAATTTGTTTTCAAATTTTATAAATAATTTTTTAATTATTTGCAGTATAGGTGAAAACAATTATTTCAATGTCTAACAATTTATGTACAAAATGGCATCTGATCTTTAGGTTGTAATCCTGTAGTATGGATGCAGAGCTACAGACATTTTGCCAGTCATGTGTACAACCTTGAAATGTAAAAATCAATGTAGAATTTGTTTTCAAATTTTATAAATTATTTTTTAATTATTTGCAGTATAGGTGAAAACAAAGACAGTTTATAAGCATGTCACAATAAGGAGATGCTTGATTACAGTGTCACTATCATTGTCAATTTATCATTATATTTTGGTTATAAACTGAACCTGAAAGTGAAGTATATTATAAATAAAGATTAAATTTATTTTTGTGCAAGACTTAATACCAAGACGTTAATACCAATGTTGGCTTCATTTAAATCTAAAATTGAAAGGTTTTCCATAAACAAAGTGAAAAGGGCAACCAATTATCAGATTTGATCCATTGGATATATTCTGTTTTCTTGTCAACAAAAGGATCATGGTTGGGTTCATTTACACTGAAGTCATTTCACTTGTTACATGTGTAAGACCATGTACACTCATTTCTAGATTGGTTACAAGTAGGTTAAACAGGTCAACAAAGTGGTTTCAATTGATTGTGGGGGAGGGAAGTGTGTAACCACAAAAGTCAAGTCATGAAACCCAACAGACAGTTAAAATAAATATGTATTTCATTGCTTTTATTAGCAATTTACAAGCACCCATACAACTCTTTGATTATTTCAATGTTCTAACAATTTATGTACAAAATGGCATCTGATCTTTAGGTTGTAATTCTGTAGTATGGATGCAGCTACAGACATTTTGCCAATCATGTGTACAACCTTGAAAATGTAAAATCAATGTAGAATTTGTTTTCAAATTTTATACATTATTTTTTAATTATTTGCAGTATAGGTGAAAACAAAAGACAGTTTATAAACATGTCACAATAAGGAGATGCTTGATTACAGTGTCACTATCATTGTTAATTTATCATTATATTTTTGTTATAAACTTAACCTGAAAGTGAAGTATATTATAAATAAAGATTAAATTTATTTTTGTACAAGACTTAATACGAAGAGATAAATACCAATGTTGGCTTCATTTAAATCTAAAATTGAAAGATTTTTCCATAAACAAAGTGAAAAGGGCAAGCAATTATCAGATTTTATACAGTGGATATAATTACATTTAATTTTGTTTGAATTGGGAATTATTTACTTTTTGACAAAAACTCTTCTGCGGGGGCAGTGGAAGATGGAAAGCACGGATGCAAGCTTTCTTCCAACTTTATCATGTAGTAGTTATAAGCTTTGTTTTCTAATGAAAGGCTAATTAGCTGAAGGAAAGGAAAGGGGACATATTATATATGGTCTTCCATGCTTCAGTGTCTTCAGTAACCCCAACTCCCCCAAACAATTTAACCCACACTTCCTGTTCTTTGAATTTGCAGCCAAGTTTAATCCAGTTACTATACATGTAGTACCCTTCTATCCTAAATCAACTTTGTGACTTTGTGCCCATAATAACGTTGGAATAGGTTGATCTGGCTACCTACAACCCTGGCAAACTATTTTCATATGAGTGATTTTTAATGTTGATTTTCATCTATGGTTTTTGAAAAGCATGTGTGGGCTAGTGTCAATATTTAAAGATGGACTACAACGAGAACTCTCACATTAAATTGACTATCGAACCTTGTTTATGTTGTGTTCAGGTAACAATTTATTGTTGTGGTCATGTTTTCTCTTTATAATTTGTTGCAATTTGACCGAAAAAATTAGACCCCGCTTCTTCGAATTTTGAAATTTCCCGCCCTGCACTGGTTCCCGACAAAGACCCATTGAAAATCCACTATGAAATCCACGATATAGTACCAGCGGACTTGTAAACCAGCGAAAAGGGATGACGTATAAACCATGAACACCCGAGAGTAAACAGAAGACGCCATGTTACTTCCGTGTATATTATACATGCGTTTTCATGCGTCAGCAGAGGCATGAAGTTTTTATGAAGCTTTTTTTCATGGGTGCTACGTCACACACGAAGTATTAATTATTCATGAGTTGAGGGCTTTTGGTGAAACTGGGCTTTTCTGGGTCGTAGAACGCCGATCAAATTGATTTTTTTTTGCATGAAGGAACAAGTTTTATTGAATAATAATAATATGTTCAACAGCCAATATCTCAAGAACTAAATGACCTCTTAGAAAACAAAAAACACAATTGAATTCCTTACATTAATAGCTTGTAATTTTTGTGAAATGAGTTACCATAAATGCTTGCCAATGGTCCAATTAGTGGCACACGAAGTAACGATTTTTACAAATTTTAAAAGGTCATATCTCATAGCTTCAATTTAATGTATAAGTTGACAAATTTGTTATTTTTTCATAATCATGAGGAGGTCATATATGACCTTCAAACCACCTAATGTGACCTTTACTTCCTGTCCAAACAGGAAGTTCAAATTCAACACATTCTAACGCAAAATTGATATGTCTTTTGAATATGAAATTGATATTATTATAAAAGATGATAAACCCTTGCACAGTATGATATTGACATCATCGATGATAATTTGATTGAACCGGAAGTTGACTCGAACACCGTGTGTTTGTTCTAACAAACACTTAAGCTCTAGTTTTCTTTATTTATG
Source organism: Zoroaster sp. YZ-2022 (assembly GCA_029582265.1). Lineage (NCBI taxonomy): Eukaryota > Metazoa > Echinodermata > Asteroidea > Forcipulatida > Zoroasteridae > Zoroaster > Zoroaster sp. YZ-2022. Next base: position 31,505,200 of record CM055825.1, on the reverse strand, counting down.
TGCGTTTCTCGTACACCGTATAAAGGGCCTATCGGTCTTTTTTATCACATTTTGTTTTGTTTATTCTCTGATTAGAATCTTTATTGGTTTTCTGACCTGGGCCTAATTCTGTATTGTGTTTTTGAAACATTTATGTTATAGGCTATTGGACTGTTTCATTATGACCTGTTTTTATTGTTTAAATGTGTATTTATGATTTTTTTATCCTGGTTTCAATGTCCATTCATGTGGTTTTTCCTTAACTGTCAATTAAGTTGCACATTTCCAAATTGTCTGCCCAATAATGAAATTGAATCACCATTAATACGCGCCGCGAAAAGCTCATGGGAATTTGAATGCTGTTCGAGTGGATTGTTAAATTGGATGGTCATTTTGTTTAAATCGCATGACACAAGAGTACTATTGCCTACTCATAAAACGAAATTGAATGATGATTTTGAGCAGCATTCAATTTCGCGCGAAACAGAATGACGCAGTGTTTAAATTGGCTGCTTATTTGCCGAAATTGACCGGGAAAACCTATACTACAAGTGAAGAGGGTATTTACGCATACACCATTTTGCATTCCATGCAGTTATGGCAATGTTATAGTCCCTGCACACCCTTAGCAATGCTAAAACTCAGCACACCATCTGCTAAAACCAAAGGCTTGATCGACATAGTAATTGTAATGTAAACACTTAACCCTATTGGTTAATCCGTGCCGTTTCATTGACATGCTGGATTGGTCTAATGGGAGAAAATTCGGAATATTTATTTTAATAGATAGCGGTGTTCATTCTCACAGCGGACTGTACATTTCAACCAACCATGCTTTTTGAATTTTGTTCTTCAAAAGTGTTAGAACAAAACGTCAGCCAACAGATTTTCGTATTATATTGTTACAGGTTCTGATGGCTTTGGCTTGCGTAAATGGCGCTGCTACAGGAATTCTCAGCACCACCATCTTGTTGGCATCTAAAGAAATATATGATGAACGCTACCATGTTGACATTTATGTCATAGGTAGCTGTTTTTATGGATTTGGAGAGATCGTGGGCAGTTCTCGCGCAGGTGAGGTTCCTATTAAATTAAAAGTATACATAGTGTTTTTGTGTAGTGTAAATGCATGTCTGAGGAGCTTCACTCGAAAAGCCCCCGGCGATAAGTTGCTGCTTGTAAGAATGGCGCCCTCAACTGGTCGTGCACAGAGGGGGTATGCGCAAACGGATAGATGTATAGCAGGTTTCACTGATCTCTAATGCAACTCAAGTGTCACTCGGACTTCATGTTGTTTACAATCCTGACGGGGAGAATAGACGATTTGTCAGTGGCTTAATTACTGCTTTTTTAGTTTTTCCAGGGTTGTTCTACGATTTGACGCAAAACTACGATGCCGTGTTCTTTGGCCTGGGTGTAATAAGTGCTGTAGTGACGGCCTTGATGCTGATGGACCGTTTTGCTTCACGCTTTATACCAACTCATGACAATTGAATAATCATGGCCAAAAACGTCTCAGACCCGCACGTCGGCATTTTAAATTTTCTGGAGACTTATTTTGGTCTAATGGTAACCATTTTATGTATAGAAAGAAAATAGCAGATAATGAATATCCTAAAAGACAATACGGCAGCACATGTAACTTGAGCTGAAGACAAAGATGATTCATTTATACTACTACCAATCATTATGTCAAGAGATAAACCGTTCGGAAGTCTGATAGGCAGTAGGGGCTGGGTGGGGAACCGCAACTGGAATGGGAACTGGTTGGGAACTGCAACCATGACCTACCCCCTCCCAACTGACCCCTTCCCTCCTCGCCACCACCCACCACCAAAAACCGTTAAGTCGCCAAAAATGAATTTTGAATTTACAAAACTTTTTCCCCGCAAAAAATAACGGTTTTTGGTGCTTTGCTTCCGGGGCTGAAGGCTGTATGGGCATGGGGGTGTAATGGAATAATGTAATTACTTGAATATTTGTTTAAGGGGGTGATAATTATTTGGGGGCATTGCTATAACCCTTCGCCCTCCCCCAGGATCGGTGCCCAGGCTGATATCGCCTGGGTTAAGAACAATTTACACATTATATTATTATCGTATTTATGTAGGCACAACTATAATGTGGTGGTATAGACATTCCCTTTAAATTTATTTAAATTAAATTAATTTAAATTAATTAGGATTAACCCTTTCAATACCGAGCTATATTTGATCAGTCATGCCTTGGTTGCTACCGGTTTTTGCATAGCATGTTCAGTTCTTTACCAGAGACTTTTTAACAATTTTCAGTGTACAGCGCCCTCACTCAACAACATCATGAAAGGCCACTCTTGCAATGACAACAAATAACTCCACAAGTTATGACAAGAAAAATATTGACCAATAAAACAAATGCTTGTTTTGTTTATGGGTGGTTCATAAACCCCAACGTAATAGGTGATATATTTTAGGTTCAGGTGAAAGGAATGTTGCGGTAATTGCACAAAATTGATTTTACTGTAGCAGTAGTCAAGTTTAAATGAAGGTTGCTCACATTCCCCACCCCACCCATTTCAAGATTGCTTACCATATCAACCTACCCCCCCTCCATTTCAATGTTGTGTTGCTGGTGTGCGCACGGTCACTTCAACATTGAAATGGGGGAAGGGGGAAGATGAAGGACCACAATCAAAATGTTTATCACACTGTGAAACTTCTCAAAGCATGGCAGCACACACATTGGCTTTTAACACTGTTTACAAATCATACGAGTTTGTTACCGCTTGGCTTTAGTGATGCAAATGACACAGTTGCATTTTTTGCTGGGTGAGCAACATTGAAATGGGGGGGGGACCCCTAGAACACAATCCAAACTACATTGGGTAAATGTTTATCACACACTGTGAAACTTCTCAAAGCATGGCAGCACACACATTGGCTTTAAACACTGATAACGAATCAAAAGATTTTGTTACAGCTAGGCGTGATTGATGCAAATGACACAGTTGCATTTTTTGCTGGGTGAGCAACATTGAAATGGGGGGGGGACACCTAGAACACAATCCAAACTACATTGGGTAAATGTTTATCACACACTGTGAAACCTCTCAAAGCATGCAGCACACACATTGGCTTTTGACATTGTTTACAAATCATACGAGTTTGTTTCCGCTTGGCTTTAGTGATGCAAATGACACAGTTGCATTTTTTGCTGGGTGAGCAACATTGAAATGGGGGGACACCTAGCACACAATCCAAACTACATTGAGTAAATGTTTATCACACACTGTGAAACTTCAAAAAGAATGGCACCACACAAATTGGCTTTTAAAACTGTTTACAAATCATACGAGTTTGTTACTGCTTGGCTTTTTTAGTGATGCAAATGACACATTTGCATTTTTTGCTGGGTGAGCAACATTGAAATGGGGGACACCCAGAACACAATCCAAACTACATTGGGTAAATGTTTATCACACACTGTGAAACTTCTCAAAGCATGGCAGCACACACATTGGCTTTTAACACTGTTTACAAATCATACGAGTTTGTTTCCGCTTGGCTTTAGTGATGCAAATGACACAGTTGCATTTTTTGCTGGGTGAGCAACATTGAAATGGGGGGACACCTAGAACACAATCCAAACTACATTGGGTAAATGTTTATCACACACTGTGAAACTTCTCAAAGCATGGCAGAACACACATTGGCTTTTGACACTGTTTACAAATCATACGAGTTTGTTTCCGCTTGGCTTGTGTGCTGCAAACGACACAGTTATGCGCCTTTTGCTGGGCCACTTCTCCCAGGATAATGTCTACTCGAAAGACACGATGGCTCATTGGTGTGCTTTTGCTCGATTGTGCTTCCAGGTGGAAAGAAGTTCATTGACCACCTTCACGCGGAAATCCAAGCTCGTCAAGTGCTGGTTTGTAGGAATTCGGTTGTAGACGACAGTAGCGTTCACCAAAACAGATGTCAAGAATGGCCACGAAAATTCTTTTTCCACCATTTCAGCGATCTATGGTGGTGTGTATATACTGACACAGTTGCGATGCTGGATCACTTCCACCCATGTATTTATTATAATCACTGACGAGAACAGGTTTTTGATTTCACGAAGTCCAGTGGAACTGTATTTGCTGCAATTTCTTTAGTGTCCATACTGCAGTCACCATAATTAGTCAGAAGAGTTACACGCTTTGCATCCTGCCAAACAACACATAGTTGCCCTGCTTTTGTGTAAAAGTGCGGGTCATCGCCTTTTTCATGCGGAACTTCTTTGGGTTTGCACCTCCGGAATCCCTTGGGTGGTGTATCGTACTGTTCCACGAGCTCCAAACCCTAGCTGTGACAACTTGTGGACGAGAGCCGGGCTGGTGTACCAATTGTCCATGAAACAAAATGTCCCTTATGTTCGAGTCCTTGCAGTAGTTCCATGACTATTTTGCCAGATGCTGAAAGGTTAGATGGATGGTTTGTTGCTGCATAAGCAATTGAGGATGTCTGCAATTGGTACGATGTGGGCTCGGAACCAGTGAACACCTTCCACGCACATGTATTGCCGGTTTCAGACTCGTTCAATGAAAACATTTCAATCAAACTTAGCAGACTTGCGTGGTATGTACTGTTTAAAACCGATGCGGCCTTTTAAACTTTATCATAGTCTCATCTGGCGAGAGGTTTCGTCCAGGTTTATATGCGACGAAACAATGGCAGTACAATGTGAAGCAGCGGGCGAACTTTACACAGTTTGTCACGGGGAGAGTCATCATCCATTTCAGCTCTGTTGTTGGCAACGTGCAAAATCTCAGGAGTGCGTCAAATCTGTTGCGAGACATAGTTGATGAGTACACAGGACTTCGCAGAACTTCAGACCTGGACCAGTGCATGGCGTAGCGTGGCCTTTTGTTGATAGAAGCAAGGCCACAAATGCCATCATCTCAGGGATATCCGTTGGAGTCCAGGCATGCTGATGATTGGCTGCATCTGCACCCAGCGTTTGGTCAGCATAGCGATTGGTCTCTGTCACCATCAACTTCCAGACTGCCTGACAGAAGAACAGTTGAAAGATCTGCCCAGGCGAGAGGTTACTGAAATCTTCAGCACATCCAGTCTCTTCAGTAAAGTTCATAGGGGGTCGCTTCGTATAGGAGGAGTTTGCTTTATGCCATCCAGACCTGAAGTATGAGTATTAAGAAACTTATGTATGATGGTGCTATATGGAATTAAGGCACATTTTCTTGATGATACCATAATACAACATTAGCCTTTTTCAGATATGGCCGACACAATAGGAGGAGTAGTATGTTAAATGCCGTATGGGGGACAAATGTATAAAACTGAGAAAAGAATCGGGAGACGTGTAAATACGCCCAATTATATAATGAGGGTATGACATCATAACAGAATTTGTGACATCATAGAAAAGAAAAAAGTGGACATATAAAATGAAAAACTAAATAAGATTATCTCTGAGTATAATAAAGATGGCGACAAAATATGAAATAAAGAATAGAGTAACTGTGCTCTTATGAGTGGCTTTAGTTGGTAAAACTAAATCATCATAAAAGCCACTGCAAGGCACAGTTACTCTATTTTTATTTCATATTTGTCGCCATCTTTATTATACTCGGAGATAATCTAATTTAGTTTTTTTCATTTTTATATGTCCACTTTTATTTTCTATGACGTCACCAATTTTATGATGTCATACATGTACCTCATTTAAATAATTGGGCGTCTTACACGTCTCCCCGATTCTTTTTCTCAGTTTTATACATTTGTCCCCCATACGGCATTTAACATACTACTGAGGTTTGCACTGTATGATTTGGGTGTAATGAGCTTTGGCGGTTATTTACTTTTTTTGGCAATGCTCAGCAAAACCATCATCGGAAATTTATGCATAGTCCCACTTTTCTTGAAAATGACAGCACACCAGGTGCTTGCAATTTGTATGACCTTCCTGTGTTATCTAATCATACACTCGATATGGTTAGATGGGGTAGAATCAACTCTGTCCAAGGTAACTCTGTCCAGATACAACGCAAGCCAATTAAAGTAAATATAGGCTGTATTCTTGGTCGAAGAGGGTGCTGTAACGTTTTTGGGCACGAACACTAACTGAGTTGGACCGAGTTGACCTGGGACAGAGTTGACTGAAACCTTAGATGGCACTGAAATGTTAAAATGCTCTTTGATAGATCAAAAGATGATGCAACTTACTAGAGGATGCCAATTGCTCTACGGTAGAGCAAGTGACATCCTCATCATTCATTCACTTTGATATGGTGCAAGAAGTTCAAGTTAGGCCGACTCTGCATTTATACTGCACTTTTGGGACAAACTTTGTGATTTTATTCATGTCTTTTTCTTGCATAGTAAAATCAGATTAATTCAAATATGCTATTATGAATTTCGTTAGAAAGGCAATTGGTAAACCCAGATTCCCCGGATCTAATGTCAACGTAAGTCGGACCTTACTAGATCCATCCCATAAAAAGAAGCCCATTTCACCTGCAATATTTGGCAAATTAAGTTAATTAGGCCTACATTCAAACGTAAGGTAGGCCTAATTCTTGAAATGACTTGGAACAGTTAATATTCTTTGAAATGCCATTCCATCCATCATTCCTTTGAAAGAAAACATTTTCTTCTGAGGATCCAGGAAAGTCACAATGTAGGTCTGGAGGATCCGACTTCTTTCACCCAACACCCCTTTAGAAAAATATAAAAGTGAGCCTAGGGCTCACATTCAGAAGTATACAAAACATGTTTGTCCCCTTTCTAATCGGTAACGTTAGCCAATTGGCAGTGAAAGTCAGGGCCTACGTCTTAGTTAAGGCCTACCTGGAAGTTCTGCTTATTTGATGACCTGGTGGTGTGTAAACTCTTCTTCACTTTCTTCTGATGCATGAGGAGGACTGGTCATCGGATATTTCTGAACCACTATCCGCGAATATTTCGTCAATAATTTCAGCGTCATCCATGGCTAGCAGTCGACTGTCAGCTGTAAAACAGCCGCTGGAGTCGGCGGTACGAAAAAAAGCCACAGCTTTATATAGAGACGCTAAAATCATTCATACTGACGCGCATTGTCCTGCGATTGATTAATCATGCCCAACGTGAGGAGGGCGCTATTTTTACATTTCAGTTACAGGGTTTTTCAGGCGTTGTGCCGGAGAGGAGCCTTGGAACAAAAAGAGGAATTCCCGTGACATAGCGTCCCTTTGGTAAAGAACATACATTCCACATTGAGCACAGGTGGCACGTTTGGGGTTGAAAGGGTTAAAAAGGATTTCAATAGCACAAATTTCAGTCCAAAAATGTTTGGGGCATCAAATACACACGACTCAAGTTAGTATGCCGCCCTCTTGTGACAATCACTTACCTATGTATAAGGCCCATGTTGTTCTCTTAACATACATGTGATAAGTTCTGTATACATACGGTTATTCAACTAAGCTTCTTCTGAAATGTGTCATAAGGCCTCTATTTATGAACAAGAAATACAAA
>CM055825.1:31453592-31497222 GCA_029582265.1 Zoroaster sp. YZ-2022 | reverse complement strand
TTAGTTTCAAACCGAGTTGTGTATAAAGCTGTAAATTGCGATAATGAAGGACGTATTTCGTTTTGTTGCCTAAATTGGGAACTAATTTTTTAACGTTTGGAGCGGGTTTGTCTTTTAATAACTTGCGCTGATACGACGACATCCATTCTTTCGGTACCACTAACGACTCTGGCGCGACTGGAAGTGCGTTGTGAGAATCGTGTAATTCTTTGAGATATTCAAAATCAACTTCAAAAATGTATCCTTTTCCAGATTTTAATCCTTTTTTTCCTTTGAGTCCGTCAATTTGTTTTTTAGTCAACCATTTAAATTTACCCGTTGGAAGGGGTTGACTCATCGCGTAGCCGTACAAATTATTCGCTTCTAAATATAAGATGTAATTTTCATTTTTTGACGAATCGTAATCTAATAAGTACTTATTGTTTGCTTTGGTGTATCTTTTGCTCGCCATGACTATTCCTCCTCTCAAACTTTTTCTATAAATAAATGCATGTCGTAATCCGTCAACAACTCTAAATTTACGTTCGAATGTTTCAACAAAGCGTCCCAACTCAAGCCTGGACTCGTATAATAATGAGCTGGATCTAACCCGTACTGTTTTATACAAGTGGTGCGAAAATTTTCAAACACGTCCGCTCGCTAATAAACAAGTATCAGTACGCACGTATAAATCGTGATAATCACCTATATTTTTACATTCGAATGTATTTCAAACGTTCTTTGCATGCTCGTATTCTTCTTTCGTAATACCTTCGCCGTTCAAATTACTAAAAAAAAGCGTCTTTTGGAGGAAGTTTCGTTTCTTTAAAACGTTCAAAATTATCCAAGTACTCATATGGATAAATACCCTTTTGTAAAATAAGTTTAACTTTGTTCGGATCTGATTCAAACTTTTTTGTGATGCAGAAAGAATCGTTTGATTTAACGAGTTTATAGAGCGAAGCGTTTAAAAATTGCAAGCTATCGATAAAACGCAGTTGCCCGATTGAAAAAGAAATGTACTTTTCCATATTGTTCGGTATACAACTTAAATCTCCTTTTGTTTGACTCGCTGCTTGCATGATGAGATAAGAGTCGTATCCTCGCAAATTATGAAATACGACCGGGATAAACGTTTTGCCCGGTTTCAAACTCAGTTTTAAATTACATTTATTATGCGCCGCGCTTCTATATTTTCCAGTGATGTGACAATGATCTCTGACTTTTTCATAAGATTTCTTTAATTCTTCTACTTTTTTACACCAATTACACTCACCATCATTGCGATGATGTTTAAAACACTTTTTGAATGAATTGCAAAAATCTTTTTCACATATCCAACACTTTTTAGCAGAGTTATAATCTTTTACATCTTCTTTAGTCATGACCATTTTTTTTTGAGTTTTTAAATATCTCATTGATGCTTTTTACTTCTTTTTCCAATTCATTTAAAAAGTGTTTTGAAGCATCTTCTCCTCTGTATACCTTTGGCGGGTGCGTTTTACCGTCGCATTGAATGATTGTATACGAATAACCACAATTAACGTGTTCATGTGATGTTTTAGTATTGGTTGTACTCGTATCATCAATCTTTGGAAGGATTGTTTCAAAGTCTGCGTATATAACAAAAGGAACTTTCATCTTTCTATAAAAATTTATACATTTTAGCGTATCGTTTATACCCTTTTCTGGCATCTCGATACGAACCGCTCTGACGCCTATGCCCCTACACTCTGGAATGTGAGCTTTCAGCAAATCTTCTCTACTGTAACCGTACATGCAACGATCGCAAAAGTGTTTACGTTCTTTATGCTTCGTTTGATCAAAAAGTAATTTACTAAAATCCTTGATCCAAACGTAGTGAGATTTAGTTTTTTCTTTTTCCTCTTTGTGAATCAAAAATAAATTTATACGTTTCATATCCCAAGGCTGCTTACTAATTTGGTAAGGTACGATTGATTTTCCTTCGTAACCAAAAACGTTTATGGCCAAATTGTTTTGTTTCTCGACTTTTCCGATCTTACTGATTGGCGTTGGAGCATCGATCCCATCAAAATTTAAACCGTCCTCTGTCGGGTATCTAAACATTCTATCCGAATGATTTTTAGCAGGAAAAAGAGCGGAACGCAGCGCCCATCGCAAACAATTATCATCTTTGTTTTTTACGTTGATGCATGCCTTTTTGTTTTTCCAATGGGGTAAAAGATCGATATAAGATAAGAACCACCCCTAAAAGGTCTATATCTCGAAATTGTAATACTCATTGACATAATACGATCTAACACCCATCCAGAACCGTTGTTCGTACTTCTTTCTAAAACCTCTTGAATTTCAGCAAAAGCCCTAGCTAATTCATCTTCAATATCGTTCATATTTAATAAAACTATTTGATTATTATTATGAAAATGAAGCTCTGAATAAACAACCGTACCATCATCACGATTTTTACGCAATTTAATACGCGTGTATATCATAAACTTTATCTCTCTAAATTCTTGCAAATCTAAATACAACTTTTCGATAATCTTTGGCTTAACCGCGTCAAAAACATGTTTAAATCTCTCTCTCTGATGTGATTGAGCGGCACGGTCATCGTTCGCCGTCGCAAATACCTTCCACCGTCGATGGGTGGTTCATCAAAACTCAACTCTGGCGCGTTAAACAGTCTAATAGCGAGATAGTAATCTTTTTTGGTGTACCTTCCTCCTCGTCCGCTTCCCCCCCCCCTCTTCAGCCAACGGAATATTTTGTGCTTCTACGAGAGCTACAAGTTCACCCAAGTTTAATTTAGACAATGGTTTGCCTTTCTGCCTTTTTATATATCTTTTACACCCTCGTAATAAGACCGTTTATTAACTCTAATACTTCTCCTGTCTTGCACTAAAAATATAGGTCTATGTTGTCTAGCAAATTCTCTCAATTCTTCGAATCTCCATTTTGATAAATATCTATTTACCATCGTCTTTATTATACCACTACATTTTTTTAAATTGATATTTCAAATTTTTAAGTTCAATTTTCAATATCTTTAAAAAAAAAATTAATTATCTATTTAAAAAAATCAAGTCAACCAAAATACACTCAAACCTCAACAAACCTTTCAACTCGCCTCGATTACGTCATCAACAACTTATGACGTCATCAACATCCATCACCACCCACCACCCCCACCCCCTTTTTTTCAATTCTTCTCAAAATCACGCCCATAAAAGGGGTAGTGGACAGAACCCCCTTTTTACATACTACTCGGCAAAACAGATTTTCAGGGCATTTTCAGGGTGAAGTTGTTCATAGTGATAGCTAGCATCATAACAATCTGCATTGTGAACACATTACATAGGGTACTGTTATAATTTAAAGAACAAATATTTTCCTCGAATTACTGGGCTTGCCAGATGATAATCTTGCAGAAAGAAAAGAAATTTCTTTTCGACACAAAAATCAAGTTTATACATCAACATGCTTCCTGGGTATGAACAATAATTATAAAGAGATTTTGGTTTCTTTTTGGGAAAATGCTTGCATATTGTCAAGGGATTAAAATATCCACAGGTATTCATTTAAGTGCTCCGCCTTTTGTATAACTATATATAAACGTTGACTTGTGATTTGATTTGTGTATGTTCATGTAAGAAAAAGATAAAAGAAAGGTATTAAAAAAACTGAGAAATAAAATGTTGTTTTACGAAGTGAAGTCGTGTTTTGTTTTATAAAATTATTCGTAACCTAAGAGTTTTAAGAATCAGATATACAAAATACATGTAAAGTTATACTTGTACTGTAAACATACTTCACGGTTCAATTACTACCGAAACTTCGGCATTTAAGGGATTAAGTTAACCCTTTCGATCCCACGGGCTCTAAAAAGAGCCTTTGTTGTGATACGCTTTGATCCCGTGGGCTCTAAAAGGTGCCGGGAATCGGCATGCCCTTGACGACCGCGGCTACTTAATTCACCACCTGAAAATGCTTGAGTGGTTTTTTTGGTTGGCGCCCTGTATTGACAGGAATGAAGTGTATAAAAGTTCATGAAAAGAAAAAAGCGCGTCACTTTTTGCGGTTTTCCCGGTGCTAGCGTCTACTCGCTTCCACAACGGTCAGTTTTTAGTTGCAATCATGATGGAAACGGACATAAATGATGGCATTTTGGCTGAGATTTTGGCAGACAGTGGCTCAGAATCAGATGACGACAGCACATTAGAACTAAAACTTCCAGCGGAATGCGTTCAAGAGGTAGGCCTAAATCACAGTAAAAATGAATAACTAACACTAGTAACAGTTAACGTTACTCTTCCTGGCCCAATGCAAATTCATGTAATTCACTTATTTTCCTAGGCTATAGCGTAAATATTGGATGCGTTTTTGTATATGCTCAAGGGAGTTACAACTGTTGGAGTTGAGGAATGTAAATTAGAAAATGGATCCCTTTTTAATAGGATTGACCAAATCCCCACCCCCTGGACTGGGTCAAAAAAGTCAAGTGAAAATGTACACTTTTTAGTAGTTTGTTGGGGTAATATTTGTATTCATTGAAACAGCAAGTTGATGTATAGATATAGCATAGAAATTTTAACATTCACCCATAGCCGGTCGTGCTGTTTAGCGTCAACAAGCTGAAAATGCACTCTTAGTCTCAAGCGTCCAAAAGAATAGCCTCGTATTAGAAAGGCCCTTATAAGTCGTATTATGCAAGAAGTTGGGGGAATTCACATTCACAATCCCACATTAAAACGAAAATTTATCGACAACGAGTTTTGGAAAGTGGATGGAAGCCGCCATATTTCTTTTCTCAGCACAATATTCATTTTGCGCATGACCCCCTGTGGCCTGTGCACATGCAGCAAAGTAGCATTGAGATATTGTATTTACAAAGGACCGAGATTAATCCTCCTTTGCCTTGTTTTTCTGTTGCAGCCTACCTACCAAGGTAACAGCCGGCCGAGATCAAGGAGGACGACAGGAAAGTTAGATTTCCGATTCGGTTGGGAACGACGAGACCATTACGAGTGTGGGACTGTGCAGTTCACTGGAAATTCTGGCCCCACCGGCGACTTTGCCACACTGTCGGCAGTGGAGATCTTCAAGCTGTATTTTTGTCAACTCGTGTGGGATATGCTCGTCGACGAGACTAATCGCTATGCGCAGCAAACAATAGACTCAAATCCTGATCAACAATTCTCCTGGCACCCAACCAACATTCCAGAAATGATGGCATTTGTGGCACTTCTCATTGCTATGGGCATAAACAAATCCTCTGAATACAAGTAAATGGTTCATTTCCAAGTAGAAAACCAAAACAAAATCCAAAAAAATCTCATCCAAGTTATTGTTTTTCACATGGAAAAGAAATCTTATATATGTACCGTATTTGCATGAAATATCACCCATTTGTATTACTTTTCTTCAGTGTAAATACTGATGTAAATATTTCATTGTTTTGCTTTTACACTTAAAAAATCTGCACAATATTTTCCTCCCTTTTGTATACTCATTTTTACCATCAGTTTAACATACAAATATATCTGAGCCATTTGGTATGTACAGTACACATGTAAAAAAAAAGTGTCTATTACTGCAGAGTGAGGGCGCACTTCAATGAAATTGTGAAAAACCCACTGGTGCTGAAGTGACATTGGGCTCCTAATTACTGTGGTAAAGAAGGGTACTCTCTTACATAACTGGCTGGTAATGAAAGGGTTAACAAAGGACTAGCTCGCACAGCCAGACGACCGTCATAACCGCAGGAACACTCTTTTTGTCAATGGATTAGGGAGTTAACAATAGAAGATTTTAGTGACTGCAGCTGGCACTGCTTTCCGGGTGAGTCTCACGATAATACAGGGAGAATGCCGACCCAGTGTTTTCTGCGGGCGAGATTGGCTAGTATTAGATAAGTTCCCTAAGTGCCGTTTGAAGATGTAAGCCCCTTAAAATGTAACGTTTGACTATTTACGATCATTGTATAAAGCTTTATTTATAATCGTGTAAACTTGATTACTCTGTGTTAATTAAACCATTTGAATAATTGTTGTTGTTGCAAATATCGAGTGTAACCTTGTTTTAGTTCTTTGTTGCGTCCAGAAATTTTTGGAGCTCGCGTAACTTGCAAAATAATTATATCGCTGTAGGAATTGCTGGCCGTTACATCTGTGATAACACAACATGAACAGATTTACAGTGGTACTGATTGTGCTGTATGATATGCATCATGGTATAATTATGCTAAGCCATTTTTTTTATTATCCTGTCTGACATAATTAGCTTGCTATAAATAAATTATTTACGTTGTATGTTTATAAACTTAAAATGTTACGTGCTCAGAACTTGTTCAAATTACCTTTGCAATTTAATTCAGAATATATATTTAAAACACCACAGTTAAAGTGAGCTTTAACGGATGTTAATCAACTGAAAGGCAAAATTGGCATATAGTGGAGAAGACAATAATAGGCCTATTGTCACACATTCTGGCCGTGTAAAATAACAACTATTTAGGCGAAAGTAAGACTAATTGCGGTGACACCATGTGGAATCTCAATTGAGTAGTAATTAGTTCTGAAAAGAACTGGTGGTACAACTCGACGTTTCGATCAGTAAGCTCTGATCGTCCTCAGGAGAATGCCGGACTCTGGAAAATGCTGCTGCTTAAGTAGACTGCTGGATGATCATCCCATGAATGGATGCTGGAGGATTAGTTCGTTGAGGCGCGTTTCATGAATTGCAATTGTCTACACGCTTTGTAGTTGACCACAAAAAATGCGGACCAAAAACTTGTAGTTTGGTCAACATGAACTGACGATCGAAGTATACACAAATATAACAACGCGCGGCGTTAATAAAGTACGAGAACGAGCAACATAGTTTACTAGTCTGACCAGAACCTACCCTCTAAATATGAGTCCAACATTGGCCTCGCACGTAACTTGGTTATACATAGCCTTTCCATAATACTTACCTATGATATAGCCGATGCTGTTTGTCATGCCGATAACCGCCCCAAGCTGGGCTGCTGTACACTGTAAAGATTCTAGCATAGGGTTGAACAAGACACCGAAAGATTTCAGAGTTCCCATCTCCAAGAAAAATATCATGAAAGATGTGAACACGAGTAGCCAGCTTCCCGCCATTTGGAATTGATGCACAATTTTATATTGTCAGCTTGTACTAGCTCACACCGTCATGGACGGATCATCATGAGCACAGGCCCTGGGCACAAATTCACCACGGGCCCATACACGCGCATAATACTAATAGTACTATGCTTTTTTTTCTTTGTTTTGAAAACCAAGGGCCCCTATTGGCTCCTGGGCCCGGGGCACGTGCCCAGTTTGCCCGTGCGGTAATCCGTGCATGCACACCGTGTGTGATCATGCCATGTGTGTGATCATGCTGATGATACTGTTGCCACCGCTGCACGCAGAGCGACAAGCGGTTTGCGCGCATGCGCCTTTTTTCTGCTCTGTATAGCGCCCTCTATTGGTGTTGTTTCACCAACTTTAAACAAGGTCGCGTCTTTTGAAATTTGGCAAGTCGACTGGAGGTGTACGATCAAAGTGAGTGCAAATGCCAAATGACCTCAATGAACAAAGATCACACATCAATCTAAAGTCATGGCTTTACAAGATGACACGTTTCTGGGTGAATTCATCGAAACCCGAAGTGTAAAAAGCGTCTTCAATGTGCATCAAATATTGAGCATATTCCGTTAAATTTTACAGATCGAGATAAGCTAATTATTGGTCCATTTTTTACGTTATTGTACGTCTTTCATGAATTTTTTCTTGAAAAATCAAGCATAGGAGGGTAGTTAAACTCACGAAGAACAGTTTCATGGTGATTATACCTGAGCAAACCCAAGTAACGGCCTCTGGGCAGCAATTCAAAAAAGGTGAAATATTGCTATTGATTACATCTTCGCTGTTTAAATAATGGATTTGGAGTGCATAAAAAGGAAAAAAAATCCTTAAATTAATTTAAAATGGAAGAGTGAAGAGAATATATGTATTAAATATTGGTTATATTAGTGTAATTCTAGGTGGAGATTTCAATGTACCCGGCCTCACTTGGCAACATGATGGATCCACAACAGTATCGACTCCGTTGCAGGAGACACTCGTGAACATTGCAAATAATCATTTATTGACCCAAAAGGTACCCTTTTCTACAAGACGTCACATAAATGGAACTGAAAACACATTGGATCTACTGTTTACCACCCATCCATCACTTCTACACTCTGTAAGACCACACTCCGGACTAAGTGATCATTCAGCAGTACTTGCGGAATTTAACACCAAAACATTCCTGCCAAGAAAGCCAGCAAGAACTGTACCGCAGTGGAAGAGTGTAGATACAGACCTGTTTAAACAGGAAGCTGGCAAACTTGCAGAATGCCTCCTACAAAGCTCTACTAAAAACAGGACAGTCGGAGAAAACTGGAAATTATTCAGCGACGGAATGAATAATATTGTTATGAAAATCGTTCCACAGAAGACATTTTCTGGGAACAGAGGACCACCATGGTTTACAAACAAACATAAAAAGATGACCAGGAAGAAAGAGAAATTATACTGCCGGGCCAGACGCTCCGGACGTGATGTGGACTGGGAAAACTACAAGAACTACAAGGTTAAATTCAATAAATTCATCCGTTTTTCAAAGCGTACGCACGAAGCCGACATCCTAAATACAGACGAGCCCAACAAATTCTGGCGCTATGTAAGATCAAAGAAGAAAGATAACACCGGAGTTCCAGTACTCAAAGTAAACAACATCATCCTATCTAAGGATGAAGAGAAAGCTGAAGCACTCAGCAACCAATTCCAGAGTATTTTCACGAGGGAAAATTCAAACGCATCCAGCATGCCAATCATCAACAAACCTCACTTTGAAGACATGCCAGAGATCACTGTCAGCGTAGACGGAGTTGAAAAACTCCTTCGCAACATAGACCCATCAAAAGCCATAGGACCCGATAACATACCAAACCACGCTCTTAAAATAGCTGCTCACGAGATTGCACCCATTCTTTGTATGATCTTCCAGCAGTCGATTGACACTGGTGAGCTCCCCGAAGACTGGCGTAAAGCAAATATCTCCCCCATCTACAAAAAAGGACCCACGACAGATCCGGCTAATGGTACCCTCACACCATAGCGATCACCAGTTGCGTATGGTTGCGAATAAAAAATAGTGGTCATAAGTTCCGAACGCAACTCACACGCAACTAATAGGTTTTATAGGTTTGAAGTACGCAACAAGCACGCAGGTGATCGCAGACACACGCAGAGTAAGTTGAGAAATTTTGAACATGTTCAATAATTCTCTGCGAATGCCTGCGATCAATTTATACGCAACAGGGACGCTACGCACGAAACACGATCGCAACACGATCGCAACAGGTACGCAACTCATAAGTTATGAACGCAGGTGATCGCAGGTCCAAATTTGAGGTATCTGGCCAGGTTTTGGTAGCGTACATGTTGCGAATGTGTTGCGTACCTGTTGCGATCATGTTGCGATCGTGTTGCGTGCCTGTTGCAATCCTGTTGCGTGTGTAGCGTACACCCAACCTATTGTGCGTATTCCCAGCGTATCCCCAACCTATGCCCTGCGTATCCAACCTATTAGTTGCGTGTGAGTTGCGTGTTAGTTGCGTACTACATGCGTGTTGAGAAATGGTATAAATAGTGGGCCTTTTCTAGATCGGTGTCAGTTGTTGGTGGACCTCCGAGGTGACTCTTCGATGACCAAATCAGTACTGAAGAAAATACTGAATCGGCTCCGCTTTTATAGGTTTTTATCACGTGACCGATATTCGCAACTAGCACGCAACTAGCACGCAGGTCCAACGCAACTTGTAAGTTTTGAACGCAACTCAAACGCAACTCGTAAGTTCTGCACGCAACTCACACGCAACTCGCACGCAACTCGTACGCAGGTGATCGCAGATATTGGGGGATCATAAGTTCAGTTCGCAACCCACACGCAACCCACACTCAACCCACACGCAACTCACACGCAACCCATAGGTTGAATAGGTTAAAAATTGACAAAATTGTTGATTTGGGTTGCGTTTGGTGCGTATAAAAATATTTTTTACACGCAACTCATAGGTTTCAGCATACGCTATGGTGTGAGGGCACCATAACTACAGACCAATCTCCCTAACAAGTGTATGCTGCAAGATCCTAGAACACATCATTGACAGCAACCTGATGAAACATCTTGAGAAGCATCAAATCTTGGCTAATACCCAGCACGCCTTCAGAAAAGCTAGATCGACCGAGTCGCAACTTATCTTAACTACACATGACCTCGCCAAAAACCTTGACGACAAAACCACAACTGACATAGCCATTCTTGATTTTTCAAAAGCCTTCGACGTTGTACCTCATGAGAGACTCCTCCTCAAGCTTGACCATTACGGAATCCGTGGCACCAACAAAAGATGGATAAAATCATTCCTCACCACACGACATCAAAGAGTGACCGTAAATGGGAAAGCCTCAATCTGGCAGAGAGTACTCAGCGGCGTACCGCAAGGAACCGTCCTAGGACCACACTTATTTTTATTATTCATTAATGACATCCAAGATTCAATAACATCCACCGTCCGCCTGTTTGCTGATGATTGTCTCCTCTATAACACCATTGCCAACCAGGCCGACGAAAATACACTCCAAATCGATCTGGACAAACTTACTAAATGGGCTGATATATGGGGAATGCGATTCAACGCTTCAAAATGCAACATCATGCGTGTCACCAACAAATGCAGACTGACTTCGCCAAACTACAACATGGCGGGAACCAAACTTGAAACCACAAACGAATGTAAATATCTTGGCATTATCATCCAAAACAACCTCAAATGGAACCAACAAACCCAATATGCTGCAAACAAAGCTTCAAAAACGCTTGGCTTCGTCAAACGAAATTTCCACCATGCTTCGAGAAACATCAAAGAAAAGCTCTACCATACCATCGTGAGACCACACCTTGAGTACGGCGTACTAGCAGCATGGGATCCTCACACAACAAATAATATCAACACTCTGGAAAAGATACAACGGAGAGCAGCCCGTTTCACCACAAGTGACTACTCGCGCGAATCCAGCGTATCACAAATGATCACCACTCTAGGATGGGATAGCCTCCAAGATAGACGTAGAGCCCACCGACTAACCTGCCTGTACAAAATTACAAAAAATCTGCTTGACATCTCCAAAGACTACACCAAACCAAAGACTGACAGGAATAGACGAGGACATAACCAACAGTTCAAATTATATAGCACAAGACTGGCACCCTTCGCAAATTCATTCTTCCCGAGGACCATTGCCGAATGGAACAGTCTACCACAAACGACCGTCTCACAAATCTCCAAAGTTGCATTCAAATTAAACGTCCTAGCAAAAAACAAGCATGACCACCCACTGCACCTCCTGTTAAACTTCCCAAGCGGAGGACTAAGGAGGATTACCAACCAAGTACCAAGGTTCATATTGGCTTATAAACTCAAATCATTCCCCGTTTGTTTTATATTCTAACGTTATTAAAAAATTATGTAACCCCCCTTACAATGAAAACGCCCACAATCTAATCCGTGTGTGTATATGCACACACATACACAATGATGCCATCCCAAAAACCGTAACGGGTTCCCCAGAAATCTTTTGTTTAACAACGCTAAAGCCGCAGGGGAATCCCACCGTTTAAAAGTTAGCTACTGGGTTTGCTCAAATAACAAAGTAATAATTAGTTAAAATAAGAGTTTTTTCACCTATCATACTTTTATGTCTCAAGGAAAATTCATCTTCAGGAAGAAAATCCGCTTTGAAATATTACCTTTTTCAGCGTGCGCGCTCTTGTCAAGGGCCAGACTTGTGCACAAAAAAACTTCAAGGAAATTCGCGTATTTGCCCATATTGCTGTAATGTTAGTTCAATATTTGCAGACGACATATTCTTTCTAATCCTATTGGTTAAAAATTCTCTTTGAAATTAATTTTCAGTATGTAACAGGCGTTTTTATCAATGAACTCCGCGACGGAAAAAAAAGTAAAGGTCACGTTATGAATATGCATTTTTGTATGACCCTTCAAAATTCTCGCGCATGCGCCCAAACCGCATGTCGCCTGCAGAGCATTTTGAACAGCGGTGTTGCATTCCCCACTTTTGTGGGTCAACAAATAATATTCGGACACAAACTTTATTGTGACAATCTCAATCAATGGGGTTGGTTTATCATTAACATCACTATTTTAACAATGGCACTAGTAACATGTATGACAGGAGTGGTAGCGTATAGGTACATGTCAATAGTTAAACTTATATACTTGTGCTAAGTTCCGAATAGGGTGTACGAATACCAACTATTGGGTACAGTCAGTGGGGACCATCGTTCGTTCATGCGGCTTGTCACTCGGCATACGGTACGGGCACTGCTGTACCGAGAGACGGGCGGCTGGTCGGTCTCTACGACGGGGACCACCAGGGCTTGACTACACGGGGCGTCTGGACGGGGCCAGAGTGTGTATCAGACTGCATTAGATACATGTAGGCGAACCAATGGCCATGTCGACGCCCTGCACCATTGGTTCAACGAATGAGGCTCTGGACCGTAATAGTTCGGTATATCGCACTGTCATAGATCGAGTCGCACAGATATCATTCGGAATCGCACTACCCTGAGATCAGGAAATCTCAGGGTTATATAGGAATCTGGGGCCTAGGAATAAATAAAACATAAGCCTAATTTAGCGTCTTAGCCAATGAGAAGCTTGGCTTCCGCGTCTAAGGGTAGAAACGTGTGCAAAATCAGGGTATACAACAGGTCCTTGTTCCATATAAGGAAAGGTATTTGACGAAAGTGAAGTGAGTGACAACTTAGAAAGGAGGGCGTGTTCAAGGGGGAAATGCTTACCGGGCATGTTAAGCTATTTGCTTGGATGCTAAGTTATTACTGCATGAGGGGAACAGCGGCTGTGCTTGGGTAGGGAGCACTACACACGGGGGCCACGGCTAATGACTGAGCGGGTCAGTCACGGTGACTGTTTGGCCGTGGTTCACCCACTAACCGTGTTCGGTGTGAAGGGGTGGACTCCGAGGAAAGTATTCGGAAAATAGACTAAGTCCAAAGGACGGCTCCAAGCCACGTGGCGGGAGGGTGTGGCACGCACGCAAGGCTCTCGCTGGTGTTGCATTATGCATTGCGTTAGCGCTGGATATGCATGAGGAAAAGTAGCGTCCTTGTATGGATTGCATATTCATAGCGGACAATCGAGGGTCCGGGGAAACAACCCTGGGACTTAGACTGCTTGAATTTGCATCGTCAGCAAAATATTGGAAGTGGAAGAAGTGAACTATAAGGGGTGCTAATATTTATCAAAATCAAAGGGTAAGATTCGTAACAATACGAAACCACAGCACCGAATGACTTTTCGCCCCTACCAAAGTCGCCCTATACGATATCGCCCCCTGACAAAGTCACTCCCTGACAAAGTCACTCCCTGACGTTCACCTTCACCAACTAGTTCTGCTAATTAATTATTCATACATATATATACTTTTTTTGGCCTAAGGCCTTCTACATAAAATTGCATTATAAAAAATAAATGTAAAGAATTATTTTTCATTCAAATATTTTGGACATATTCCCTAGCAGACCTGTTTGTAGAATTTTAAAAGTGCCGCCATGTCACACAGTGTGACACTGTGCCAAATTGCTGTCCAGTTTCCGGACATCGGCGTTTTGGACTTTGTATGAATTCTTGTTCATAAATAGAGGCCTTATGACACATTTCAGAAGAAGCTTAGTTGAATAACCGTGTATACAGAACAACTTATCACATGTGTTACAGAACAATATGGGCCTTATACATAGTAAGTGATTGTCACAAGAGGGCGGCATACAACTTGAGTCGTTGTGTATTTGATAACTCCCAAACATTTTTGGACTGAAATTTGTGCTATTGAAATCCTTTTTAATCCTAATTAATTTAAATTAATTTAATTTAAATAAATTTAAAGTTAATGTCTATACAACCACATTATAGTTGTGACTACATAAATACGATAATAATATAATGTGTAATTGTTCTTAACCCAGGCGATATCAGCCTGGGCACCGATCCCGGGGAGGGCGAAGGGTTATAGCAATGCCCACAAATAATTATCACCCCTTAAACAAATACTCAAGTAATTACATTATTCCATTACACCCCATGCCCATAAAGCCTTCAGCCCCGAAAGCAAATCCCCCCAAAAACCGTTATTTTTTGCGGGAAAAAAGTTTTGTAATTTTAAAATTCATTGGCGACTTAACGGTATTTGGTGGTGGTGGTGGTGGTGGCGAGGAGGGAAGGGGTCAGTTGGGAGGGGGTAGGTCATGGTTGCAGTTCCCAACCAATTCCCCATCCAGTTACGGTTCCCCACCCAGCCCCCACTGCCTATCAGACTTCCGAACGGTTTATCTCTTGACATAATGATTGGTAGTAGTATAAATGAATCATCTTTGTCTTTAGCTCAAGTTACATGTGCTGCCGTATTGTCTTTTAGGATATTCATTATCTGCTATTTTCTTTCTATACATAAAATGGTTACCATTAGACCAAAATAAGTCTCCAGTCGATTTCAAAATCGGTACGGTGACGCGCTTTTTCTTCGGCCATTTATAAGAAAATTTAAAATGCCGACGTGCGGGTCTGAGACGTTTTTGGCCATAATGATTATTCAATTATCATGAGTTGGTATACAGCGTGAAGCAAAACGGTCCATCAGCATCAAGGCCGTCACTACAGCACTTATTACACCCAGGCCAAAGAACACGGCATCGTAGTTTTGCGTCAAATCGTAGAACAACCCTGAAAAAACAAAAAAAGCAGTAATTAAGCCACTGACAAATCGTCTATTCTCCCCGTCAGGATTGTAAACAACATGAAGTCCGAGTGACACTTGAGTTGCATTAGAGATCAGTGAAACCTGCTATACATCTATCCGTTTGCGCATACCCCCTCTGTGCACGACCAGTTGAGGGCGCCATTCTTACAAGCAGCAACTTATCGCCGGGGGCTTTTCGAGTGAAGCTCCTCAGACATGCATTTACACTACACAAAAACACTATGTATACTTTTAATTTAATAGGAACCTCACCTGCGAGAGAACTGCCCACGATCTCTCCAAATCCATAAAAACAGCTACCTATGACATAAATGTCAACATGGTAGCGTTCATCATATATTTCTTTAGATGCCAACAAGATGGTGGTGCTGAGAATTCCTGTAGCAGCGCCATTTACGCAAGCCAAAGCCATCAGAACCTGTAACAATAATACGAAAATCTGTTGGCTGACGTTTTGTTCTAACACTTTTGAAGAACAAAATTCAAAAAGCATGGTTGGTTGAAATGTACAGTCCGCTGTGAGAATGAACACCGCTATCTATTAAAAATAAATATTCCGAATTTTCTCCCATTAGACCAATCCAGCATGTCAATCAAACGGCATGGATTAACCAATAGGGTTAAGTGTTTACATTACAATTACTATGTCGATCAAGCCTTTGGATTTTAGCAGATGGTGTGCTGAGTTTTTAGCATTGCTAAGGGTGTGCAGGGACTATAACATTGCCATAACTGCATGGAATGGTGTATGCGTAAATACTCTCTTCACTTGTAGTGTAGGTTTTCCCGGTCAATTTCGGCAAATAAGCAGCCAATTTAAACACTGTTTCGCGCGAAACTGAATGCTGCTCAAAATCATCATTCAATTTCGTTTTATGAGTAGGCAATAGTGCTCTTGTGTCATGCGTTTTAAACAAAATGACCATCCAATTTAACAATCCACTCGAACAGCATTCAAATTCGCAGGAGCTTTTCGCGGCGCGTATTAATGGTGATTCAATTTCATTATTGGGCAGACAATTTGGAAATGTGTGCAACTTAATTGACGGTTAAGGGAAAAACCACATGAATGGACATTAAGAAACCAGGATAAAAAAAATCATAAATACACATTTAAACAATAAAAACAGGTCATAATGAAACAGTCCAATAGCCTACAACATAAATGTTTCAAAAACACAATACAGAATTAGGCCCAGGTCAGAAAACCAACAAAGATTCTAATCAGAGAATAAACAAAACAAAATGTGATAAAAAAGACCGGTGTACGAGAAACGCACATAAATAAAGAAAACTAGAGCTTAAGTGTTTGTTAGAACAAACACACGGTGTTCGAGTCAACTTCCGGTTCAATCAAATTATCATCGATGATGTCAATATCATACTGTGCAAGGGTTTATCATCTTTTATAATAATATCAATTTCATATTCAAAAGACATATCAATTTTCCGTTAGAATGTGTTGAATTTGAACTTCCTGTTTGGACAGAAAGTAAAGGTCACATTAGGTGGTTTGAAGGTCATATATGACCTCCTCATGATTATGAAAAATTAACAAATTTGTCAACTTATACATTAAATTGAAGCGATGAGATATGACCTTTTAAAATTTGTAAAAATCGTTACTTCGTGTGCCACTAATTGGACCATTGGCAAGCATTTATGGTAACTCATTTCACAAAAATTACAAGCTATTAATGTAAGGAATTCAATTGTGTTTTTTGTTTTCTAAGAGGTCATTTAGTTCTTGAGATATTGGCTGTTGAACATATAATTATTATTCAATAAAACTTGTTCCTTCATGCAAAAAAAAATCAATTTGATCGGCGTTCTACGACCCAGAAAAGCCCAGTTTCACCAAAAGCCCTCAACTCATGAATAATTAATACTTCGTGTGTGACGTAACACCCATTAAAAAAAGCTTAATAAAAACTTCATGCCTCTGCTGACGCATGAAAACGCATGTATAATATACACGGAAGAAACATGGCGTCTTCTGTTTACTCTCGGGTGTTCATGGTTTATACGTCATCCCTTTTCGCTGGTTTACAAGTCCGCTGGTATTATA
Organism: Zoroaster sp. YZ-2022; assembly: GCA_029582265.1. NCBI lineage: Eukaryota > Metazoa > Echinodermata > Asteroidea > Forcipulatida > Zoroasteridae > Zoroaster > Zoroaster sp. YZ-2022. Next base: position 31,480,272 of record CM055825.1, on the reverse strand, counting down.
TCGTGGATTTCATAGTGGATTTTCAATGAGTCTTTGTCGGGAACCAGTGCAGGGCGGGAAATTTCAAAAATCGAAGAAGCGGGGTCTAATTTTTTCGGTCAAATTGCAACAAAATTATAAAGAGAAAAACATGACCACAACAATAAATTGTTACCTGAACACAACATAAACAAGGTTCGATAGTCAATTTAATGTGAGAGTTCTCGTTGTAGTCCATCTTTAAATATTGACACTAGCCCAACACATGCTTTTCAAAAACCATGCTAGATGAAAAATCAACATTAAAAATCACTCATATGAAAATAGTTTGCCAGGGTTGTAGGTAGCCAGATCAACCTATTCAACGTTATTATGGGCACAAAGTCACAAAGTTGATTTAGGATAGAAGGGTACTACATGTATAGTAACTGTATTAAACTTGGCTGCAAATTCAAAGAGCAGGAAGTGTGGGTTAAATTGTTTGGGGGAATTGGGGGTTACTGAAGACACTGAAGCATGGAAGACCATATAAATATGTCCCCTTTCCTTTCCTTCAGCTAATTAGCCTTTCATTAGAAAACAAGCTTATAACTACTACATGATAAAGTTGGAAGAAAGCTTGCATCCGTGCTTTCCATCTTCCACTGCCCCCGCAGAAGAGTTTTTGTCAAAAAGTAAATAATTCCCAATTCAAACAAAATTAAATGTAATTATATCCACTGTATAAAATCTGATAATTGGTTGCCCTTTTCACTTTGTTTATGGAAAAATCTTTCAATTTTAGATTTAAATGAAGCCAACATTGGTATTTATCTCTTCGTATTAAGTCTTGTACAAAAATAAATTTAATCTTTATTTATAATATACTTCACTTTCAGGTTAAGTTTATAACAAAAATATAATGATAAATTAACAATGATAGTGACACTGTAATCAAGCATCTCCTTATTGTGACATGTTTATAAACTGTCTTTGTTTTCACCTATACTGCAAATAATTAAAAAATAATGTATAAAATTTGAAAACAAATTCTACATTGATTTTTACATTTTCAAGGTTGTACACATGATTGGCAAAATGTCTGTAGCTGCATCCATACTACAGAATTACAACCTAAAGATCAGATGCCATTTTGTACATAAATTGTTAGACATTGAAATAATCAAAGAGTTGTATGGGTGCTTGTAAATTGCTAATAAAGCAATGAAATACATATTTATTTTAACTGTCTGTTGGGTTTCATGACTTGACTTTTGTGGTTACACACTTCCCTCCCCACAATCAATTGAAACCACTTTGTTGACCTGTTTAACCTACTTGTAACCAATCTAGAAATGAGTGTACATGGTCTTACACATGCAACAAGTGAAATGACTTCAGTGTAAATGAACCCAACCATGATCCTTTTGTTGACAAGAAAACAGAATATATCCACTGGATCAAATCTGATAATTGGTTGCCCTTTTCACTTTGTTTATGGAAAAACCTTTCAATTTTAGATTTAAATGAAGCCAACATTGGTATTAACGTCTTGGTATTAAGTCTTGCACAAAAATAAATTTAATCTTTATTTATAATATACTTCACTTTCAGGTTCCGTTTATAACCAAAATATAATGATAAATTGACAATGATAGTGACACTGTAATCAAGCATCTCCTTATTGTGACATGCTTATAAACTCTCTTTGTTTTCACCTATACTGCAAATAATTTAAAAATAATTTATAAAATTTGAAAACAAATTCTACATTGATTTTTACATTTCAAGGTTGTACACATGACTGGCAAAATGTCTGTAGCTCTGCATCCATACTACAGGATTACAACCTAAAGATCAGATGCCATTTTGTACATAAATTGTTAGACATTGAAATAATTGTTTTCACCTATACTGCAAATAATTAAAAAATTATTTATAAAATTTGAAAACAAATTATACATTGATTTTTTACTTTTCAAGGTTGTACACACGATTGGCAAAATGTCTGTAAAGATCAGATGCCATTTTGTACATAAATTGTTAGACATTGAAATAATCAAAGAGTTGTATGGATGCTTGTAAATTGCTAATAAAGCAATGAAATACATATTTATTTTAACTGTCTGTTGGGTTTCATGACTTGACTTTTGTGGTTACACACTTCCCTCCCCCACAATCAATTGAAACCACTTTGTTGACCTGTTTAACCTACATGTACTTGTAACCAATCTAGAAATGAGTGTACATGGTCTTGCACATGTAACAAGTGAAATGACTTCAGTGTAAATGAACCCAACCATGATCCTTTGTTGACAAGAAAACAGAATATATATCCACTGGATCAAATCTGATAATTGGTTGCCATTTTCACTATGTTTATGGAAAAACCTTTCAATTTTAGATTTAAATGAAGCCAACATTGGTATTTATCTCTTGGTATTAAGTCTTGTACAAAAATAAATTTAATCTTTATTTATAATATACTTCACTTTCAGGTTAAGTTTATAACAAAAATATAATGATAAATTGACAATGATAGTGACACTGTAATCAAGCATCTCCTTAATGTGACATGCTTATAAACTGTCTTTGTTTTCACCTATACTGCAAATAATTAAAAAATTATTTATAAAATTTGAAAACAAATTATACATTGATTTTTTACTTTTCAAGGTTGTACACATGATTGGGAAAATGTCTGTAAAGATCAGATGCCATTTTGTACATAAATTGTTAGACATTGAAATAATCAAAGAGTTGTATGGGTGCTTGTAAATTGCTAATAAAGCAATGAAATACATATTTATTTTAACTGTCTGTTGGGTTTCATGACTTGACTTTTGTGGTTACACATTTCCCTCCCACACAATCAATTGAAACCACTTTGTTGACCTGTTTAACCTACTTGTAACCAATCTAGAAATGAGTGTACATGGTCTTACACATGTAACAAGTGAAATGACTTCAGTGTAAATGAACCCAACCATGATCCTTTGTTGACAAGAAAACAGAATATATATCCACTGGATCAAATCTGATAATTGGTTGCCCTTTTCACTTTGTTTATGGAAAAACCTTTCAATTTTAGATTTAAATGAAGCCAACATTGGTATTTATCTCTTGGTATTAAGTCTTGTACAAAAATAAATTTAATCTTTATTTATAATATACTTCACTTTCAGGTTAAGTTTATAACAAAAATATAATGATAAATTGACAATGATAGTGACACTGTAATCAAGCATCTCCTTATTGTTACATGCTTATAAACTGTCTTTGTTTTCACCTATACTGCAAATAATTAAAAAATAATTTATACAATTTGAAAACAAATTCTACATTGATTTTTACATTTTCAAGGTTGTACACATGATTGGCAAAATGTCTGTAGCTGCATCCATACTACAGAATTACAACCTAAAGATCAGATGCCATATTTTGTACATAAATTGTTAGACATTGAAATAATCAAAGAGTTGTATGGGTGCTTGTAAATTGCTAATAAAACAATGAAATACAATGAAATAAGCAGCAGCATTTTCCAGAGTCCGGCATTCTCCTGAGGACGATCAGAGCACACTGATCGAAACGTCGAGTTGTACCACCAGTTCTTTTCAGAACTAATTACTACTCAATTGAGATTCCACATGGTGTCACCGCAATTAGTCTTACTTATCATCCTCACCATGCAAAGCTACAAGTTTTACCTAAATACATATTTATTTTAACTGTCTGTTGGGTTTCATGACTTGACTTTTGTGGTTTTTCTTTCTGCAAGATTATCATCGGGCAAGCCCAGTAATTCCAGGAAAATATTTGTTCTTTAAATTATAACAGTACCCTATGTAATGTGTCCACATTGCAGATTGTTATGATGCTAGCTATATCACTATGAACAACTTCACCCTGAAAATGCCCTGAAAATCTGTTTTGCCGTGAAATAACAGTTCAGTGTAATTTCATAGCAGTTTCGCAGTGTCTCTTCCTCTCAGATATTGGCAATAATGTGAACAGTCATTTCACGACTCTCTCGAGAATTAATGAGCTGCCCCAAAACTGTTACGAGAAGTTTATGGCATGTTCACAGAGTTTTCACGGCGAAGAAATCCCAAGAGTATTTCATAGCGTTTTCATGGTGTTGTGTCATTGTGAAATTGCCATGAACTATTTATTTCACGGTAAAATATATTTTCAGGGTATTTTCAGGGTATTTTCAGGGTAATGTTATTCATATAGGTATACTTTAATAAATTCATGTTTATTGAAGACAAAAATAGGATAGCGAGGACTTTATTTTAGTTTAGCTTGTAGCGTGCATGTTTGCAAACGTCATTTAACAAAATGACAGTTTGACATTTAGTGTCTGTATACCAGTCTCTGAATTCCGGAAATTGATATTTCACTTGTTGGAAAATTGCATGCACAATTCTCTCATCTAGCTTTGAAATCTCAACTGATTTCTTTGTAACCACGTCTCTCGTTCGCCCAGTTACGTTTTTTGCCGCAAGATCTTCAGTGGAAAAATTCAGACATGAGCAGTACATAACATAAAATCCTGCCCACAGCGTCTGGCTTCGAAGCACTCCTTGATACGGCTTGTCGTAGCGCTATGTTGTATGTGGTCGTGTCTCTCATAAGACCCTCATGCCACCTAGCCAGTATTTCCCAGGTTCGATCAGAAGCAGGAATTACCGATGGATCAATTACTGGGGTTTTGCGTCGGGATGTTGCTTTCTGTGGTTAGTTTTGTTGCTGAGTAGGTTTTTGGGAAGTTGAAACTGGTGGGATTATGGGATGGTCGGCTTGAAGTGGTCGGCCGGATTCAGCTGTGGGATGCAGTTCTGGTGTACCAGCTGGCTGGAGAAATCGTGGATTCTCAGCAATGGGGGGGGGGGCGTTCGCGTTGGGGAATTCTGGCTGGAGCTGGTCGATGGGGAGTTACTGTTATAGTTGAGCGTCGATTCGGAGTAGCATTTGGTGGCAAATGATGATGGGGAGTTGCAACTGATGATGTTGATTGTGCTGGATTGTTGTTTAATGGGCTGGACCTACTTCTTGGGATGGCGACATAGAGTATAGATATTTAATAGACTCTCGAAGTGCTTTCTGTCCAGCTATTATATATTCCTGTCTTTCTTTTACCAGTTGAATTTCGCCCATGATTTCTCGCTTCATATCTGCAAGAAATGATAAAAATTCTGGCGGGTTTCTGACGTCCGTGTTTGTTGCAGCCTTGAGGTGAACTTGCATATCTGCTACCCGCATCCGATTCTCACTTCTGTCGGGCACAAGTGAACTATGCCCTAGAAATGGCTTCATGCTTTGGTTTCACTCATCTGGATATTTGTAATTGAATCATGGAAACTCATTTTAATAATAACCCAGCTTATTTATTTATTGTTCCCTTAATATAATTATTACTTGCTGTCCTAATTAATACAAACATGAGATTCATTGTATCTTTTTAAACGTAATGAAACAGAAATAAATACCATATCATGGGCGGATCCAGAACATTTTTTTGGGGGGCTGAGAATCAAAAACAATTATTTTTCAGTGCTACAAAAATTACAATGAAATAATCAAAGGGAGAGAAAAACAAAGCACACTGTGGGAATGGGAGTGCGTTCTCCCCTCCCCCTCTCTCTCTCTCTCTCTTTCTCTCTTTAATTTTTAAAAAAAAACTTTAGGGGGGCTACAGCCCCCTTAGCCCCCCCGTGGATCCGCCAATGCATATACTATATTTTTTCCAAATACACATTCAGTTGTTTGAATAAAATCAATATTACGTTAATAATGTGATGAATGAAATTTGTCAAATGCAGTTTTATACTATTTAATATGAGAATTTATTGTTATCAAACTCTTCACATATGGGAAATCTGAACGGTGATCACTAGCTATATATCAAGAGACAACCTGCGCGATTATTTACTGCAGTTTATTTTATACCTTAATGTAACCTAATATAGTTCAACATGGTATGGGTATTTCCCCTGGCATTTATGTTAAAACGTTAGAGTGACGATATGAACACTTAATACCACAGAACCAATACCGGAGATCAACTAAAATTATGGCTCCCGGCCTTCTCCATCTCCTTCATGAGCTAGGGTATCAGAATATTCTGTATAAGGCGAGTACAAAGCTCTTATTCTAATACCCCAACCCCACAGACGAAACATTGTTTTGGGGGTTTGATTTGGTGCACTTTCAGTGCCGCTGTAACTCTGTGTTCCTGTTGTGTTCTTACAGAACAGCGCCATCATGTATCAAGTAAAAGCATGGATAGGCTATTAAAAAACAGTATACTCAATCTTCACTTTATGATAAAAATAGAATATCCAGTTTGTTTAAGCGTGAATATTGGCTAAAATATTTATCTACATAAAATTGCATTTCATAGACCCTTTAAGCAGAAAAATATATATTTCAACAACAGCACCAATCACAGGCAACATTGCAAGACGACACGGCAGCCGCGTGTGTATGATGACTGGGGGAGTTTTACTTTTCGTCGGGCACCTTGCTAGTGCATTCGTTGGGAATGTCTTCCAGTTATCAATCACATTGGGAATAATTACTGGTAAGTTTTCAACGGTAAATACCATTGATGGGTTAAATTTTGTTTTACTATACCCTGAAAAACTGGAGTGTCTATATCCACAAATAATCACCAATTGTGTATGTTAATTTTTATTCTGCCTGTATGGTATTTATATTGGGCGAGTTGCCCACAATTATGAGAACCATTGTGTACTTTTTAGGACACCAGGTGTTGGTAGTGATAGAAGAACGTCGTTACTTTAAAGTTTTAAGTGCACTCTTAAAACTAAAGTGTTGAATCAACATTTTAAAGAGTTCGGTCTTTATAAAGTTAAGTAAGACTAATTGCGGTGACACCATGTGGAATCTCAATTGAGTAGTAATTAGTTCTGAAAAGAACTGGAGGTACAACTCGACGTTTCGATCAGTATGCTCTGATCGTCCTCAGGAGAATGCCGGACTCTGGAAAATGCTGCTGCTTAAGTAGACTGCTGGAGGATCATCCCATGAATGGATGCTGGAGGATTAGTTCGTTGAGGCGCGCAGGCGGGAACTGTTGAGACTAGGATCCTAGGGGTTGGGGGAGAGGAGTGTGTGCTCACTGAACTGAATCAGTTGTTAACAAGCACAGGGGGAAGAAGGGTGGTAGACTTAGGATATAGGAGATCCCTCAGTCTGGGGTGGGTTATGGACTTTGGATATAGAAGATCCTTCAGTCTGTAGTATTGGTCGCCAAATGTCGCTGATGAAAAAGCCGATGTCCTGTGGCACAGTGTCGTGTTTGACGATCTCGATGGCCTCTCTGATGCGTCTGGGGTGCCATGCGTCGATGGGTGTGATGAGTTGGGCTGCCTGCCAGTCGATTTGGTGGTCCTTGATGTGCGAGTGCTTGACGATGGCGGACTTCTCGAAATCTCCTCTGCGGCTGTGTGCTCGGTGTTCCTTCAATCTGATGGGGAGGTTGCGTCCTGTTTCGCCGATGTACACCTTACCGCACTCACAGGGGATCCGGTAGACTCCCGCTCTGTTTGGGTCCGGTTTGTCCTTGTGGGTGTGTAGAAGTCCTTGGAGTTTGCTGGGGGCTGAATGGAACACATCGATGCCTGCTAGTCGGAGGATGCGTTGTAGTTTGTGAGACGTCGAACCTAGATAGGGGAGACAAGCAGAGAGGGTTAGATTACTTACCTTGCTTTCGGGGTTTGGAACCGGCTTCGCTGTGCTGATCTTGCTGGGATTGTAGCCGTTGCGTTTGAGGGTAGTTCGGATGTGCTGTAGTTCCTTGGGAAGGCTGTCCTTGTCACAAATGTTGTAGGCGCGTTGTACGAGGGTACGGTTGACCGATGACTTGATGCTTGGGTGATGGAAGGAGCGCTGGTTCAGGTACCGATCTGTGTGCGTGGGCTTTCTGTAGACGTTGTGGTGTAGGGAGCCGTCTGGGTTTCTGGAAATGCCAACATCAAGGAACGCGATCTTGTCATCTTCTTCTGTTTCCATGGTGAACTTGATGCTTGGGTGTTGCTGGTTGAGATGTTGTAGAAAATCCTGGAGTGTGTCTCTGCCATGTGGCCAAACCACAAAGGTGTCATCCACGTATTGGAGCCACAGCTTGGGTTGGAGGTCGGCGGTGTTGAGGGAAGAGTTTTCAAACTCTTCCATGAAAATATCAGCAAGGACCGGGGATAAAGGAGATCCCATGGAGGTCCCAGCTGTCTGCTCGTAGAACTTGCCCTGAAACTGAAAACAACTTGAAGAGACACATGTTAGTAGCAAATCATGAATTTGGTCAGGGGTGAGTGATGTGCGGTCATCAAGGGAAAAATCTAGTACGAGTCTGTCCTTCACCAGGAGGCATGTCTCTTTATAAAGTTGGATTTAACTTTTACACGTGTTGAATTAACATTGATAAAGTTAGACTTAACTTGACTCCGTGTTAATTCAACACTTTCTTTTAGTTGAATTTAACTTTATAAAGAGTAGTCACTGACCGAACTCTTAAAAAGTTGATTCAACGCTTTAGTTTGAAGAGTGTGTTTACAATCATGAGTTCATAAACAACACGTAAATGGATAGCGAAACCACGTCAAATAATCTATGCAGAAAGATGTGTGGCATTTCAATCTACTGACTCATGCCGACGGAAAGCTTGATCCACCAGTGAGTGAGTGAGTGAATCACATCCCTTTACTGACCATGACTCACTGATTAGCACTCAATCACTGACTGACTCGACACTGAACCTCCACCCCACCCCACCCCACCCCGCCCCATTAATGCATTTATTGTATTTATTAACTTTATTTACTCAACTTAAGACTCAATACATTTTATTATCGTTTCATTTCTATAGGTGTGGGTATGGGTCTTACCTATATACCACAGATAATCATTCTAATGGAGGCTTTCCCAACACGCTTCCCGTTAGTATACGGCATCGCTGCAGTGGGTGGTTCACTCGGTATGATGGTGTGCCCACCTATAGTCGAGCTCCTTGTTCGTGTTTACGGCTGGCGTGGTGCTATGATGATAATAGCCGCTTTTATTTTCAACATTTGTGCTTTTGGTGAATTGCAGAAGCTACCACCTCGGACCTATTCCAGACTGAAAACAACTGACACGAAATCGAACGAAGTAGCCTCGTCTGTAGCTAGTTGGCCCTCCTTAAAAATCTTCGTCAATGAACCCAGGGTGGTTGTGAACATATGTGCTTGGTTCCTTAATGGCTTCCTCTCGGCTGCCTGGATGGTGTTTCTTGTTCCTCACGCCATAGCCAGAGATATACCTGTAAGCGATGCAGTCCTTTTATCGACAGGGGGCGGTGTTGGGAATCTCTTTGGACGAGTCATCCTTGTTCCTTTGCTTGAACGCAAACTAATCAGTGCATTTTGGATGTTTGTGTTTGCATGCGTTATAAACGCATTGGTATTCTTTCTGGATTTCGTGGCTGGGGACATGTATACGGTAAGATTACAGCCTCATCTTCATTCAATTATATCCATATTTGAGGGCGTTTCCCGGAGTTCCAGTTGAGTACTTGATAGCTATATGGTACGAATGCCCTTGACTCGGAGATGGGGTGCGTTTTCACCGCTAGAGGGCCACGATGTGAGTGGATAGTTATGGCTGGAGGTGGTTTTATTCTGCCTTCGCCGCCCGTCCAGAAAGTTCCGCATGATAACTGATTTCAGTTCTATTTTATATATTTGAATCTGTGCAAGAAAGGTCGCATACTTAACAAATAACAGGTCACTATTAATTTGGGAGTCAAAACCAAAAGTCGAAGGTCACTGCAACGTGGACTGTAACAATACAGTCCATCTCATAAAATTGCGCAAATGAATAATATAGGTTTTTCCGGTCAATTTTGGCAAATGAGCAGCCAATTTCGCTTTCATACGTTCACATTAAAGCGATTTTGCCTCTCCAGTTGCTACTCTGTTTCGAATTAAGAATTCAAGCATTCAATTTCATTTTCAGGCACGAGAATTCAATTAGCATTATATTCAATTTAACATATACGTCGTTCTTTTTAGTAATGCACATTTTGTCATCCAATTTAGCAGAGTTGGATTCGACTGGAAATTTTCGCTAAAATGATATTTTCATTTTCGGATAACGACAATCAATTTCGCAAAATGAGAATTTTGCAAACAAATGCAAAAGAAATAGATTAATTGTACAAGACAACTGAATACGCTTCACGTCTTTACTTATAAATTCAAACTTAATTTTATTAGGTGTTCGAGCGCGCAGCGCGAACACCAATTGTTTTTGTACTGTTTTTTTTAGGTGTTCGAGAGCACAGCGCGAACACCTATTGTTTTTGTACTCTTTTTAGGTGTTCGAGCGCGCTGCGCGAACACCTATTGTTTTTGTACTGTTTTGTTTTTTTTTACTTCTTCTCAGTGGCGATTGTCCGGTAACAAAGGCATCCTTGCTAAGCATATACAGCCTTCAAACTTAACACATGAACAGAACATAACAAGCTGACGAAACCAAATCAACTTGATGCCATTTTTTTATCACCGGAATGATGTTTTTCGAGGCATTTTTCGAACTAAAACAAAAACGCCGACGACGAAACGAAAATTAACAAAAAGCTTACACTTTTCCCAATTGACGCACCACGCATTTTTTGGAATCCTTCGTGTTACCACTGTGCATTAGTATTTTCAATTGGTGTAAATTTCGCAGCTGGGAAACTGCAATGTGTCACTTCGCGCTGTGTCCGAAAATCATACACAGTCACTTCGCGCTGCAGCGGATATCATGTCGCGACGCGTTGGTGCAATCCCATCATTGAACTGTCTTTGTTGGATGGTTTTGTGTCACAGTATCTTTGTAAGTAGAACAAATAACATTATTCTTAACAGTCATACACTGTTAGCACGAACAGACATTTGTAGAAAAACCTATTTAGTTTCGCGTTTTGATGCTTGCCAAAGAAGTTATATTTCGTGTGGGTCTTTAGTGTTGTTGTTTTGCATCGGTCATGAATATTGTGGGGGAGCCAAGGTACATGACTACCAGTACCACTAGGCCAAAAAATTAGGAAAAATGCTTATTACTAGGCTTGATAGACCATCGATCAACTATGGAGAAAGGCATAGACTGAACAAGCCGGTGCTTAGCAGCATCTACCTGGACATGGTGGATTCTGGGTGAGTATCTTAATCATGATCAATATTAATTTGCATTGCTATCGGTAGACATAACAATGAATTAACATGATGTACATGTGTACATAATGAACACAATCATGGCAATTATGTGAAACCCCTGATTACATACTGTACATATTTCACAGGAAAAATGGTGAAAGTGAAGCTTCTATTTTGGTTTAGATTCTTATATTATCAAACATTTTTATTTGGTTGGGACACATGCCTAATGTCCAACTTAATTTGTCCAAAGTGGTTTTATCTTAGAGAAACAAACAAAAAATTATTTAAAAATTATTGAAAAATTCAAGAAGTTACCATGACATAACTTTATGAAACACAAGGGGGAGCACCTATTTTTAATAAATTTTCACAGATTTTCACATACATTTTTCAAGAGATCTAATATTAAAGTGTTACAGGGTTGAAGTTAATGTTCATTATCAAATACCAATGATGAACATTTCATTTAGTTTTAATGGTTGTTTATTACAAAAAATTAAGGTTTAGTATAATTTGTTATTATTTTTTGCTATAGCAGTACTGGCATTTCAGTCCAAGAGAAGGGGTGTATCTGATAACCACCTTTCCAATTCATGTCAGTTAAACAACATTTATTTAAATCTAAGCCCTTACTCCTATTTTCAATCTTAAATCTTTTTTAAAATGACGACAGAAACATCTTGCAACTTCAGCTATGCAGAATTGATGCTGGGTGTGATTTTCGACATAATGAAGCAGTAGTCGTCAGTCAATGGAATTGGTAATTTGGGCCCCTTATACTCTTATTGCTTGTTTGCCCCTCCCCTTCCCTAGTTCTTGGATTCTATAGTGCTGCAATGATAGCCAATTTTTTTTAGAAAACAAATATGTTGGTTTCGTTTCGGTTTGCGGTAACAAATATGTTGGTTCATCACCAGTGGCAGTACATGCCATCACCAAGAACTTGGGGGAGGGGGCAGGCATTTTATTCCAAAATTACCGATTCCAATGACAACCACCTGAATGTCACTAAATCGTACGTATACAGAGCGTACATTTATTATAAATGCAGATTGTTTCTGTTTTCTTGTCAACAAAGGATCATAGTTGGGTTCATTTACACTGAAGTCATTTCACTTGTTACATGTGTAAGTCTAAGACCATGTACACTCATTTCTAGATTGGTTACAGGTAGGTTAAACAAGTCAACAAAGTGGTTTCAATTGATTGTGGGGGAGGGAAATGTGTAACCACAAAAGTCAAGTCATGAAACCCAACAGACAGTTAAAATAAATATGTATTTCATTGTTTTATTAGCAATTTACAAGCACCGATGGAACTCTTGATTATTTCAATGTCTAAACATTTATGTACAAAATGGCATCTGATCTTTAGGTTGTAATTCTGTAGTATGGATGCAGCTACAGACATTTTGCCAATCATGTGTACAACCTTGAAAATGTAAAATCAATGTAGAATTTGTTTTCAAATTTTATAAATTATTTTTTAATTATTTGCAGATTAGGTGAAAACAAAGACAATTTATAAGCATGTCACAAAAAGGAGATGCTTGATTACAGTGTCACTATCATTGTCAATTTATCATTATATTTTTGTTATAAACTTGGCCTGAAAGTGAAGTATATTATAAATATAGATCACTCTCAGTATACAAACATGCAGTCCATCAATTAAATTTATTTTTGTACAAGACTTAATACCAAGAGATAAATACCAATGTTGGCTTCATTTAAATCTAAAGTTGAAAGGTTTTCCATGAACAAAATGAAAAGGGCAAGCAATTATCAGATTTGATCCAGTGGATATAATTACATTTAATTTTGTTTGAATTGGGAATTATTTACTTTTTGACAAAAACTCTTCTGCGGGGGGCAGTGGAAGATGGAAAGCACGGATGCAAGCTTTCTTCCAACTTTATCATGTAGTAGTTATAAGCTTGTTTTCTAATGAAAGGCTAATTAGCTGAAGGAAAGGAAAGGGGAAATATTTATATGGTCTTCCATGCTTCAGTGTCTTCAGTAACCCCCAACTCCCCCAAACAATTTAACCCACACTTCCTGCTCTTTGAATTTGCAGCCAAGTTTAATCCAGTTACTATACATGTAGTCCCCTTCTATCCTAAATCAACTTTGTGACTTTGTGCCCATAATAACGTTGAATAGGTTGATCTGGCTACCTACAACCCTGGCAAACTATTTTCATATGAGTGATTTTTAATGTTGATTTATCATCTAGCATGTTTTTTTTTTTAAAGCATGTGTTGGGCTAGTGTCAATATTTAAAATAAAAAACATTGTGTTCCAAGTCACACTTGTTAATTTCTAATTTACTGCTTAAATCTCACAACATTTCCAAGTTCAACAGCCAATATCTCAAGAACTAAATGACCTATTAGAAAACAAAAAACACAATTGAATTCCTTACATTAATAGCTTGTAATTCTTGTGAAATGAGTTACCATAAAATGCTTTGATGGTCAAATTAGTGGCACACGAAGTAACGATTTTAAAAAGGTTATATCTCATAGCTTCAATTTGATGTATAATTTGACAAAGCTGGGGGAAAAATAAAAATAGGGTGTTAAAGCTATATAATGTAATCTTGCCTGCTCAGTAAGGTGGAGAACAAATGGGTGATGGACATATGTATACTTCAAATTATTCCAAGATATTTATTTCATGAAAAATCAGGCCTCGTGTTGAGATTTGGAGGCAATGTGAATGGGAATTTTGACATGGTTCCTGTGTATGAAATATTCTTTGAAATATATACATATCAAAACTATGATCAATGACGTCATTACTACGTCATTACGGAAAATTAAAACAGGTCGAAAAAAAAGTATTTCTCTATCTCAAAAATTATAGATCAGAATTTTGTCAAATTTAGAATATAAACAATCTATGTCAATATGAAGACAACTGGAAAGTTTAATCTTAATCACGTGACCAAAACTTAATATATGAGAATAAAAAAGTAGTTTACGATACAATTTTAAAGGTAATAAACAAATTAGGCGATGCTGTTTTCTTCGCCAATAATTCAAACTAAAGAGGGCGCTATGCACATTTAGCGGTTGGACATAATATTATGTCCAACCGCTAAATGTGCATAGCGCCCTCTTTTAAACTAGCAGACGAAACCATTGTTGTGACATTCATTTAGGCTTTTACAGATCTCTGATATTGTAATCAAATTAATTACTGGCATTACTTATTTTAAATTGTGTAATTGACAATTTTGACAATCTCTGCTATTTTTTCCCCTTTCTCCTTCTCGATGAGACTTATCGAACAAAAAAAAACAGTTCCAAAGTTCACAGAGCCTTCAAACTTGACAGATACTTACACCATAACATGTAGTTGTCAATATATTTATGACATAGTTTCAGGTAAAGTTGTGACGTCATGGTGACGTCATCAGATAGCGAAATACACTAAAATCAAATTTTAATATTTCCAAAAATCATATCTCATGAACCACAAAAGATATTTTCACAATCTTTGCATCATCTTACAGATCTTAAATTATGTGACATTTCGTACACAGACATGACCCCAATCAGACCTCTCTTTCCGGTCGAAACCGGATATGGTATATGCCTTCAGTGGACGAAATTACTATTGACATGTGACCTTTTTAAAAATGTGAAGGATGACGTCATCACCTGTCACAGTGCCCTCTTGTGGCAGGTTTAGAAAAATAATAATCTCAAAAATCATAGCAAATTTGAATATGACTTCTGCGAATAAAGTGATAGTGACATCTTATATTCTCAAAAAATATGTTTGATGACATCATCAAAGTTCAGAGCGCCCCCTAGTGGCATTTTTAAAAAGGGATTATTTTCCAATCTCAGAAATTGAACCAAAGCAAGTACTAACGTTATTTTTTCATGATCATGAGGAAGTTTCATTGTGTCATATATATGACCTTCAAATCACCTGTTCTGACCTTTACTTCTGGTCCAAACAGGAAGTCCAAAGTCAACACATTCTAATGCAAAATTGATATATTTTTGAATATGAAATTGATATTGTCATAATATGATATTGACATCGTTGATAATTTGATTGAACCGGAAGTGGACTCGAACACCGTGTGTTTGTTCCAACAAACACTTAAGCTCTAGTTTATTTTCTTCTTCTCAGTGGCGCTTGTCCGGCAACAAAGGCATCCTTGCTAAGCATATACAGCCTTCAAACTTAACACATAAACAAAACATAACAAGCTGACGAAACCGTTCGCTGTGACGTCATGATTATGTCATCAGGTGTCGAATTACGCTAAATCAAAGTTTTTAAAATCAAATTTAAAACGTTTCAGTTACGTTGCATGAAAGAATCAAATATCGTATAGCGCCGCAAGGCGCAATATGAGGCGCTACACTATCTTTGGTTACAATTGAGCTACATGTACAATCGATATCGATGCTGTTTGCGTGTGTGGTGCCCATGGCCCAGACGTCATTTTTTAGACTCGTTGGAGTTTTGACCCAAAAAATAGGTCTTCGATTTCGTGAAAGAATGGATCGCCAACACAGTCGTAAAGGGTAGGTATCTTGAAGTTAGGTTTTAAGAGAATTTCCTGTATTTATCTTCGTGTTTTTATACAACTTACAAGAAAAGCCATTTTTTAAGCGTCGGTTGGCTGGCCATTCGTCGTTGCATTGTGCCTGTTTAACCATGGAGGAACCATGGAGGAAGGAAGAGACTAACGAGTAACGTTAGTTACGTGAACATACTTTGGACAGTAAACAACTCGCCCCTTTTCTAACAAAATATGAACAGATGTCACCAAAATGTATTTAGAATATAAATAAGGATAGGAAAATTAAGTTGTTAAGGTTATGGCAATTTTTCAGTAGAAACTTTATGCCATATTTTGTAATTTTTGTTTTCTCCAAAAATCTTCAGTTTGTGCACAAATTAAATAAGTAGCCTAGTGTATTAGTGATTGTTTACTGCACTTTTGGAAAGAATGTCGTATCCGGCCGCCACTTTTTAAGGGCTTTTAAAAAAAAAAATTGCAACCACTAACCAGTTAAAAAAATCATTCTATCGATTTTTGGTGGTACAGAAAGCGAAAACTATCTTTAAAAATCCACTTTTATGATGGTTTTCGGACTTGATTTCCCTTCTAAAAAAATCCTCCCCTTCAGAAAATAGAAGGATCCTATTATAGTTGCCACTATGCATGTACAATGACTGTGTTGGTCACTAATTGTGGAGTTTACAAGATCAGACTGACATGACTGAGGAAGTCATCGTATACCAAAAATGTCTGATTTTTCATGAAATAAATATCCTGGAATAATTTGAAGTATATGTCCATCATCATCCATATGTTCTCCACCTTACCAGGTAGGTAAGATTACATTATTGGTTATATTTAATGAAAAATAGTGGCAGCCAGATACCTCTACCCGCACTTTTCCTTAATTTGTTACCCTTCTCAGATACAAATCAACTTACATAGACAATTATTTCACAGGAAAAATGCGCAATATTCATGACACAATACATGTACTTGTAGGTCCTGCTCCCTGAGGCCTCTCTCAGACATCTCTCACAATCACATGAAACTATATGAGTATATGAGACTCGGCAATTTCCTTAAATACCTTTCTCTTTTGATGTGAGTTTCGTGCGAGAACATTTCTTTAATTTATTACACATTGTCAAGAATAATTGTGTGCAATTTTGAAAACAAACCAATGCCCTTTTCAATTTCAATGGTCCAGCTACTCCAAAAGTACACACTATTTTCCCCATTCACATAAATTAGAACTTATCTGAATTTTCAAATACTTTATTCTTGGTCATGTACTTATAAAACCTTCCTATTATTTTTTACAGCATGTTCACTGTGACATATTATTTTCACATAAATTAGAACTTCTCTGAAATTTCTCTGCAATGATAGACCAAAGAATTTAAAAAAAAAAGAATTAAAAAACAAAAACAAATGTGTTGGTTCATCACCAGTGGCAGTACATGCCATCACTAAGAACTTGGGGGGAGGGGGCAGACATTTTATTCCAAAATTACCAATTCCAATGACAACCCCTGAATGTCACCCATTCTGAACTGTCACTAAATCGTACATACAGAGCGTACATTTATTATAAATGCAGATTGATTCAGTTTTCTTGTCAACAAAGGATCATGGTTGGGTTCATTTTCACTGAAGTCATTTCACTTGTTACATGTGTAAGACTCATTTCTAGATTGGTTACAAGTAGGTTAAACAGGTCAACAAAGTGGTTTCTACATCAACATGCTTCCTGGGTATGAACAATAATTATAAAGAGATTTTGGTTTCTTTTTGGGAAAATGTTTGCATATTGTCAAGGGATTAAAATATCCACGGGTATTCATTTAAGTGCTCCGTCTTTTGTATAACTATATATAAACGTTGACTTGTGATTTGATTTGTGTATGTTCATGTAAGAAAAAGATAAAAGAAAGGTATTAAAAAACTGAGGAATAAAATGTTGTTTTACGAAGTGAAGTCGTGTTTTGTTTTATAAAATTATTCGTAACCTAAGAGTTTTAAGAATCAGATATACAAAATACATGTAAAGTTATACTTGTACTGTAAACATACTTCACGGTTCAATTACTACCGAAACTTGGGCTTTGAAGGGATTAAGTTTGTTAACAATGACTAGCTGACACAGCCAGACGACTGTCATAACTGCAGGAACACTCTTTTGTCAATGGATTAGGGAGTTAACAATAGAAGATTTTAGTGACTGCAGCTTCATCACTGCTTTCCGGGTGAGTCTCACGATAATACTGGGAGAATGCCGACCCAGTGTTTTCTGCGGGCGAGATTGGCTAAGTTCCCTAAGTGCCGTTTGAAGATGTAAGCCCCTTAAAATGTAATTTTTGACTATTTACGATCATTGTATAAAGCTTTATTTATAATCGTGTAAACTTGATTACTCTGTGTTAATTAAACCATTTGAATAATTGTTGTTGTTGCAAATATCGAGTGTAACCTAACCTTTTGTTGCGTCCAGAAATTTCTGGAGCTCGCGTAACTCGCAAAATAATTATATCGCTGTAGGAATTGCTGGCCGTTACATCTGTGATAACACAACATGAACAGATTTACAGTGGTACTGATTGTGCTGTATGATATGTATCATGGTATATGCTAAGCCCTTTTTAATTATCCTGCCTCAGCTGACATAGTTAGCTTGCTATGAATAAATTATTTACATTGTATGTTTATTAAATTAAAATGTTACGTGCTCAGAATTTGTTCAAATTACCTGTGCAATTTAATTCAGAATACATATTTAAAACACCACAGTTAAAGTGAGCTTTAACGGATGTAAATCAACTGAAAGGCAAAATTGGCATATATAGTGGAGAAGACAATAATAGGCCTATTGTCACAAATTACATATATGTATATATGCAAGGTTACAAAGGGCCTTCGTAAATATAATAATAAAATACCTACATAAAGGTAATATGCATAACCATGATTGTAAACGTTTACAAACGTGAATGGATCATTCCTGTAAATGCAATGAGTCATCACAATTGAGGGTCTTTCCCCAAGTCTAGTTCCCCAAAATCACCAGTTGCAAATCTCGGCTACGTATCAAAGCAGAGTGGAACAGTCTACAACAACAGAGCGACGACTGCCAATTCGTGTTTGGACACGTCTATGGGTGCACCCCACTAAATAGTGAGGAATTCATGCGCCGAGCTATTTATCATAAAGTGTATGCCCTCAAATTTTTCTGAAAAACAAAGATTTGAGGCCCATTCATTTGATGGATTGTGTAAAAATGGCCCACTATCATAACCTGGGGGTCCTTGGCTTCCAACTGTGAGTATTTTGGACACACTAGGCCCTGAAAAAGTGGTCCTAATTTGATTTCAAGCGTAAGGCCTTTTTCCAAAATGGCTGCTTTTCAGTGTGGACGTTTTCACTACTGTAGAGGGTGGTTTTCATTGGGATGAGAATAACTCCCTGGAAACCTGGACTTTAGAAAGTAAATAGAGAAGAATATAAAAGGTTATATATCGATCAATATTTTTCTTTTGGTTTTAAAAACTGTGGGACTTCTAAGTATTTTTTAATGATTTTTGAATATTTTGTATTTAGCACTGTTTACTATGGCAGTTTATTTAGTGGGTGCACCCTATAGATTCAAAATGGCGTCGTCCATGGTTTGTTTTGATGGTGGGATTTAAACGTGTGCTTTTGTTTACAGTATCAGTAAGGCTGATAATAAATGAAAAATCTTTACACATTAAATTTTCCCATTCAATATCCTTGTATTTCAGGTCTTTATTGGATGAATACAGTACTGTTACAACAAAAAGGTATGTGGAATTGTGAAATTAATACCATAGTCTGCATGTGCTCTCTTTCGGCTATTGAAATTGTGCATTATCATTGGAAGTTGGTTGTTATTTGTTGTCTTTAATTAGTGTTACATGTGTGTTGCATTAGTAAAATTCACAAAACTATTACAAGTAGTTGTTTCTAAAATAGTACTGGTTCAGGAATGCATGCATTAATAATGAAGGTTTTGAAATTGTGTACAACTGATTGTACCATTCCCTGCCCCCTCTCCATCACCTATCAACTCTCTTTGCAAGGACCTGTATATACATGGGGGATGTATGCAGGGTTGGGGATGTTTCTTTCTCTTTGTGGTCTGTTTACCATGAAACAATTTACATTTTACATTTTCTTCTCAGCACATCATGTGAAGAAAGGCTCGTGATTTTCCCCCTCAGCGTATGATTCATTGTGTATGAGGCCCCATTTTCTGTCAACCTGGATCCGCCCCTAATAAGGTTAATTTTGTAAAACTGTCTGAAATTGCCTTTAGATAATATCTCAGATATTGTTTAAATATTCAAGGAGGAAACTAATTGTTATTTAAAGAAATTTTTAAAGAAAAACATTGCACCCAAGAAATACAATAATGCATACACAATGCATGGTTATCCATTGCAAACTGCACAGAAACATCATAGACGAACCAATATGCTTAAAGCTGGCATTTTGCAGTGGATTAATATTTTTCAATTTTTTTTCAGAAACATGACCTCTGCAATATACTGGATGTCCTTAGTGTGTTCCCAAGTCAAATTGAAAAAAATCATCTCTTTATAGGGTGCACCCCACTAAATAGTGAGGAATTCATGCGCCGAGCTATTTATCATAAAGTGTATGCCCTCAAATTTTTCTGAAAAACAAAGATTTGAGGCCCATTCATTTGATGGATTGTGTAAAAATGGCCCACTATCATAACCTGGGGGTCCTTGGCTTCCAACTGTGAGTATTTTGGACACACTAGGCCCTGAAAAGTGGTCCTAATTTGATTTCAAGCGTAAGGCCTTTTTCCAAAATGGCTGCTTTTCAGTGTGGACGTTTTCACTACTGTAGAGGGTGGTTTTCATTGGGATGAGAATAACTCCCTGGAAACCTGGACTTTAGAAAGTAAATAGAGAAGAATATAAAAGGTTATAATATCGATCAATATTTTTTCTTTTGGTTTTAAAAACTGTGGGACTTCTAAGTATTTTTTAATGATTTTTGAATATTTTGTATTTAGCACTGTTTACTATGGCAGTTTATTTAGTGGGGTGCACCCCTATGGACAATATGTTTTGCCTATTGTTATCTGTATACCAGCGCGTGTGATAAGAAGTCAATACGTCACGTCCGATTCAGTTTTGTTTGTATGAAGCCTCAAGTCGTTAGTGTAGAGTCCTTGATGTAGAAGTAATCCTAGACGTCCGTATTCTTTTCTATTGATGAACTCTTGAGCCATTTATTATAGTCGCTAGTACAATGTTTGGACAGTTAATTATCAATAGTATACAGGGGGATGAGGCATAATGCCCCTTTCCCACTTACACGATTTTTGCTACGGTAGAGCACGATTTTTCAAAGTTGAAAAATCGTGCTCAGTCGTGCTGTACCGTAGCAATTCACACTCAAAAAGTTCAAGGTCTATCGTATTCTACGTCTTGTCAAGACGCTATCAAGACGCCGTCAAGATGTGGTACGGCGTACCAAGAAATGCCAAGATTGTACTACGACGTCACTACGGCGTCAGTACGATTTCACAAGACGCCAGTGCGACGTGGCAGCTTGTGTGCACTTTTAAACAAGAGACAAGAGACATGTGATAAAAAACACACACTATCAGCAAGAGACACGTGATAAAAAAAATCATGTTCTTGTTGGCGTCTTGTTTAAGTCTTGCTAGGTCGCAGCACCATCGTAGCGGCATCGTATCAGCATCGTAGCGAAGTCTTGGCCTACCGTAGGTGTTGCGGCCACCACGAATGAGTACGAATGAACAAGACGCCGTCACGACATACCACGACAACGTCAAGACAACGTTGCGACTCTAATACGATGCTGCTGCGGTGGACCACGATTTTTTTCCACCGCTACGGTAGAGCAAGATTTTTTTTGAACATTCCAAAAAAATCGTGCTACTCCACGGTGCCATCAAGATCTACTACGGTGCGCTATGGTGGACCACGATTGACCACGAACATGGCCACGACGCCGTTGCGATTGTAAATAATTGAAAAATCGTGCTCTACCGTAGCAAAAATCGTGTAATGCCCCGTTCCCACTATCACGATTCGCGCCACGATTGAAATCGTGGTCTTAATCGTGGAGTAATCGTGGTGATCCTATCAGATCTTATCAGATCTTGAGGTCTGTCGTGGCAATCGTGTTGATCGTAGAACATGTTTGGACGGTTCAAAAAATTTCTACGATCAACACGATTAATTTTTAATCGTGATCATCGCATGAGATCGTATTGGATCGTAACAAAGCGCGACAGATCGCATCTAATAGTGCTTCGAAATCGTGGTGATCGGGATCAACCTTGGACAATACAAACACCACGTTGTCATCATCCTCAACTCCTGCCATCATCAATGATTGTGGGTTGTAGTCTTCACTCTGTAGAAGTTCAAGAAACAATGAAGTCCATGGTCAGTCGGGCTGTATATATACCCGTCGGGGTTCAATCGTGGCTCAAATCGTGATCACTCTCCATCCCGATCGTGAAAGACATCGCCACCACAATCGTATCCGATCGCAAAAGAACGCATCGGTTCGTGATGATCGTATCGGAACGTATCCGAACGTATCTGCACGTATCAGATCGTCCAAAATCGGGGACCCCGATCGTGATGATCGTGTCAGATCGGGACACAATCGTGGACTCAATCGGGACAATCCTATCGGAACGTATCTGATCGTATCTGAACGGGAGACCAGATCGTGACAGATCGTGTCATCTGAAATGGACCAATCGTGCCTATATCGCATCCAAGCGCACCAAATCGTACCAGAACGTATCGACTCGCATCAACTCGCATCCAAACGTGAAATTTCAGAAAAGGTAACAAAAATTCCACGATCAGCTACGAATGGCCAATCGTGGCGTTCGTAACGGATCGCACGACAGTGGGAACCTAGCATAAGTGGGAAAGGGGCATTACCAAACACATGTACATGTACAATATATATATGCCTCACACAATGTAGGATATTTCCCTGTTAATGGTCATCAACCAGGAGAGTCTCATCGGCGCAGACTAAGAAGGATTATTCTGGGTCCATTTGACTTAAATACAATTTATGTATAAAATGCTGTTTCGATTCATGTATACACCCAATGTGTTATTTATTCATTTATTTTTAAAGCCCCCTTGTCATTTCAGGTATTTCAACATGTAAAGTACATCTTTAGTAAAACAAAAATAATAATAATAATAATTTAAAAAAATAAGTTAAAACAAATAATGAATGAAAATCATTTTATTTGTTGATTGTCCACTATACATCAAGGAATTGTATGTTTGCTGATATTATCAAAACAAATGATCACTTTGAGTTTTTAACTGGCTAAGAAAGACTTAATTTTCTTATGAAATCTTCAGATGAAGTTACCATTAATTGCGTTGCCATTTACTTTGTTAAATCAAAATCAAAATGAATGCATTCTGTAGACACTCCTACCAACGCAATTATTATTATTGATTGTTCTGTGTAATGATGTAACCCGCCCCGGAGTAAAGAGGTTTGTTCCAGATTCGGAATAAAATATAAATACAATACGCCTTGAGCGCCCAGCAGGGTGGATATGTGCGCGCTACAAATCTTTGTTATTATTATTATTAGTTAATAATAGGCTTATTATTTGAAACTTATAGCTTGTTGGAAATTTGTTTATTATGTTACAGCTTTAAATAGCAACTTAGCTCACTCCTGTGTAACCGAAATATTCATGCAAAATGGCTTACAAGACAGAAAAACATAACATTACCATAAAATTTAAACTTACAAGACCTATTGCACTCATTCGCTCGATAAAAAAAAAGACTTTTACATAAAGACCATTTAAGTTATACAAGAAAAGACACTGTATGGAAAATATTAATATATCAGCATCAGACATGTACGAAGGCCTACACAACTTTGTTTTTACTTGATTTATAAAACAAGTATTTGGACAATTGTCAAATTGATGGTAAAACTCGATGGTTGAGAATCATGATCACATCCATTTGTGGGCACTGAAATGTCTGAACACGGAAAGCAATAACACGTGTCGGGGGTTAAATTGTTATGGTTTGTTCAGTCCGTGCTAATTTGTAACTATTATTGTATTTAATTCGGACTATGAAAATGAATCGGGGTGCTTTTGTTACAATGAGAATCTGTTATCGGGCGCAAAACACGGTGACCCGATCGATGGGAAGGTCTTATATTCCATGTATACAGTGTATGCGGAACCTAACTTTCCTACAAATGGCAGAAAAATGACGAAACTTTCACACACAGTTTTCTTGAAACACAATTTTGCACAATAATTTATTACGACATTTTGCCGGTCACGACGATATGCTTTTAATACATACATATGACACGGTCTCATATCAATATGCACAATACGGACCATACATAGAGCACAGACCGAGTCTTATATCCCGATAAAGAAAGGGTCAATATTTGATAACATGACGTTACATGTCCAAAAACGTTAAGTGTTGACCTCGTTAATCGGTATGCAATCAGAGTTTGGACTCACAGGTCGAGTAACGAGTCCATGCATATACCCAGGACCTTTTCTATGATGCAATCATGTACTATGAGGGGAAGTCCCTAATTTCTTCAACTTGTCCCAACATGTTGCCCTACTGAAAGGGGGGGGGGGGCTATAGGTTAACGCCAGACGTCACGTAACAACAACATGGGCTGTCCAAAATCATCAACAACTCGTCTGACTTGTACAAAGGTTTGAGTATGCTTTATTTGATCTATAGAAATGCTTGCTTGAGTTAATTTACTCAGAAACATCTTTATAACTATAAAGATATTGTAAAGATGACTTATTCAGTCGAGCCATACTAATAAGCCTCATTTAATATCCTATAATGCAGCGTTCCGCAACCTATGGGTCGCGGAGGATTTTTGATGGGTCGCGGGATTACTTCAGAAATTGCGGGAAAAAAATGATCAACGATTTATTTCTCCCTACTTATAAGATCTTTTACTGACACAAACTTCTTTAGACCGGCATGTTTGCACAAAAAAAGCGCGTTGTCGTATAGTAGCGGGTAGCGCACATCCACAAAGTTATCAAATAACCAAGACATCAGAAGATCCACCGTGCAAAATATGCCCGGTGGATCTTTTGATGTCATATTATGACCAGTCAGCCAGGTGTAAAGCGTGGGAATTCAGACACGCGAATTTCGAAGTTTTTTCATTCTATCTGTTGAGCTGTCAGCGTGTGCAGTGTTAGCCATGGCTGGTACAAGAAAGTATAACCCATTATTCTGGAATTATGGATTTACGGTAACTGTGGACAAGCAGAATGTTCAACGTCCACAATGTGTCCTGTGTTGCGAAGTTTTAGCGAACGAATCGTTCAAGCCTAAAAAGCTGCAGTGTCACCTCCAAAAAAAGCACAGCAACTCAGCTGACAAACCTCGTCAGTTTTTTGAGAGGAAAGAGAGAGAAATGACAAAGAGCAAAACAATGTTGAGATCGGCAGTTTTGCCCGACAAGCAACTGACAAGAGCGAGTTACTTAGTGGCGGAAAAAATCGCACAAGAAAAGAAACCGTACACTATTGCAGGTAAGTTTTTCGTATTTCTCTTGCATTAACTGATCGTAGTGAAGTTTTCAGTACTTTTGTAAGTTTGTTTTTTGAATATTGATGTGCCGTTTACTTACTTTTACGAGTCCTGCCTACATTTGATTTCGGCATTTCTATTAAAGTTGTGTTCATTGCAAATTGTGTATTTACTACTCTATTCTTCCAAAGGTCCAACTTTGATGTAAATACGGCAATTTGATCGTGCAACATATAAATATTGATTTTGCTTGTTTGTTGTTTTGTATTGAAAGTAAATGTTAGCCTAAGATTGTTCAACAAGGTGAAGAATCTTAAATTTTCATTAATGGTAGGCATATATTTTATCTTGCAGAGCAACTCATCCTGCCGTGCGCGAAGGCAATGTGCAGAGAAGTGCTTGGAGAGTCAGCAGCTTCCAAAATTAGCACCATTCCCCTTTCTGCCGAAACGATACGCAGGCGGATTATAGACATGGGTGAAGACATTGAGGACCAGCTGTACACCAAGTTAAAATCGAGCAAGTATGTGCTCCAGTTGGACGAGTCGACGGACATTACCAAAAAGGCACTGATCTTAATATTTGTCCGCTACAAACATGGTGATGATTTCATCGAGGATCTTCTTGCATGCGACGAGCTTCCAACTAAGACCACGGCCTCAGAAATATTTGGCACCGTAAACAAGCACGTTACATCGCATGGTCTCAGATGGGAGGACTGCGTCGGTGTTTGCACCGATGGTGCAGCGTCTATGACTGGTCGGCGCAGCGGAGTCGTGAAACTCATCAAAGATGTGGCCCCCGAGGCAAGCTGGACTCACTGTTTCCTACACCGCGAGGCATTGGCAGCAAAGGACATGTCAACGGGACTGTCAGAAGTGATGGACGTCGCGGTAAAAACCATTAACCATCTCCGTAAAAGCGCCTTGAATTCGAGATTGTTCGAAGAGTTGTGCAAAGAGCATGAGGCGGAGCACACGTCACTTTTATATTTTGCTGCTGTTCGGTGGCTTTCCAGAGGGGAAGCTTTAGCAAGGTTATATGAACTTCGCAACCAGGTTCTCATATGCTTAGAGGAGGCCAATTCCGATCTGGCAGATCATTACAGGACGGACAAGTTCATCGCCATCTTGGCATATATGGTCGATATCTTCACCCTGTTGAACAATCTCAACACATCGTTCCAAGGGAAAACAAACAGCAAGCAAAATCTGTGTTTGTTATGTACGACAAGATTGCGGCGTTTAAGTGCAAGTTGGACCTGTGGAAAAGTAGAGTCGAAGAGAATGAATTTGACATGTTTGATAATCTCGATGAACTGATTGAGAGGGAGAACAGACGGTTAGACTGGCG
>CM055825.1:31430212-31453092 GCA_029582265.1 Zoroaster sp. YZ-2022 | reverse complement strand
GTTGGCATTACCACATAAATGTGTGTGGTACCTGATGATATTTGCTTTTCCTGTGGTAATTTCTGTGGTATCTACATGTACCACAGAAGTACCACAGGAATACCACAGACATTTTCGTAACGTTTGTTTCAAAAACGTTCATGTGCTATCTGGGTTAATACTTGTATCTAGTAATGGTAAACTGATATTTCCTCTATTTCCTCTTTTCACAAGCAATAATGTACACTTGCATGTAATGTTAAAAGTAACTTTAAGGGCAAATGTTCACGTGCTCACGTTCACGTGGTAACGTTAATCGATTGAATGTAATATCAATTATCAAACTAACGTTGAATTAACGTTGCATGTAACGTTAAAGTACATTAATAGCAAACGTTAATACAATGTTGTTTCAACGTTCATGAGCTATCTGAGTAGTATATGTGCCGCAAATCAGTCCTCTTTGTGGAGGTGGAAACTGCAGTTTGTCTGCAGTTTGTCTGCAGTTAAAATGTGCGGTTTGTAACGGCACTCACCATTCCACCACATTCCACCACTGCACATGTGGTGGAGTGAATGGTGTGCAGTTTGTAGGGAGGTGGTGTGCAGTTTGTGGTGGAGGGTGGTAACACAATTTCTTTTTTACTTGGCCGAAATGACGTCATTAAAAAAAAAAAAAAAAAAAAAAATTATGGTGTACTGCCTCCACACAATTGCACACCACCTCCACAACCACACACCTCCTCCACTCCACCACATGTGCAGTGGTGGAATGTGGTGGAGTGTCGTTACAAACTGCACATTTTAACTGCAGACAAACTGCAGTTTCCACCTCCACAAAGAGGACTGATTTGCGGCACACAAAATTATACTACTTATCTGGCCATCCATATTTGTATCTAGTAATATCAGTGGTGAAACTGACATTTGCACTTTCACAAGCATTACTTTTCAACATTTATATGCTAATGTTGATCCAACATTAAATCAATATTTTAAAGCAAACTAACTAACGTTGAATTAACGTTTGCATGTAGGCCTAACGTGTACGTTAATGGCAAACATTAATCAAACATTGTTTCAACGTTCATGCGCTATGTGGGTTAATATTTGTATCTAGTATATCAGTGGTTAAACTGATATTTCCTCTCATAAGCACTAACATACGCTTGCATGTAACGTTAAAGTAACGTTAAGGGCAAATGTTCACGTGCTTACGTTCACATGCATGTTAATCAGCAAACTAACGAGTTGAATCAACGTTTGCATGTAACAATATGGTGCATGTTTTGTATTATATGTGAAAATACGAAGTGCCAAGTATGACAACTTGTGGATCGAGTTTTGTGTAGGTCGAGTTGTCACAAGGGTCGTGTGTCGAGTCACATTACGGGCTTTCATATGGTGCATGTTTTGTATTTATGTGAAAATTACTGACGTAATGATGACGTAATTGGTTTTAGAAACTGAGTCACATTACAGGTTTTCATATGGTGCATGTTGTATTTATGTGAAAATGCGAAGTGCTAATTAAGTATGACAACTCATAGGTCGCGTTTTGTGTAGGTAGTGTTGTCACAATGCTCGAGTGGTGTCGTGGGTTGACGGTCCGTGTCGAGTTGTCACAAGGGTCGAAATGTCTTAACCCCCCGTAGCGTCACACTAAAATGTAAATAAAATGTAAGTCACATTACGGGCTTTCATATGGTATTTTGTATTTATGTGAAAATGCTAAGTATGACATATTTCTTCGACAAATTTCATGATATGGGATTTTGGCGGAAACAAGAAAAATAATCCCGACGAAAACAGGCTTTCGGCTACCAGGCCAAAACCCTTAAAAAATAATTAAAAACGTCGAAATTTACGCGTAAATAAAGTATAACAATAAAATCCAACCTACATTTTCTTTTTCTTTTTATGGATTTATTGGGAGGGGGAATGGAGCGGGGGTGGTAGTCAAGGGTCCTTAATATAACCTCCCCTATAAACGTAACAAGAAATCACCTGGTGTGTACGATCGCCTTTGGATATTCTGTCCCGGTAATGTAGAGCTTGAACTCAACGCGCTCAGTTGTATATTGGATATTTTGACTAATTACGATGATTACATAACGCCTTCGACTCTTCAGGGTTAATTTATAATGCTGCATGCGTTATTTCCATTTCCCCTTCATATGGAATGCTTCAAAAGTAATTACATTTACGTATACAAATGCATTGGTCACTTTTTCTTTTTTAGAATTACAAAATAAATCGTATAAAGGTGTTATAGGTGAACGTGATGCTTGTTTTTCAAAAGATTGGAATCATACTATAATGGCATACCATTTCAGCGATACGATACTATTGAAAACCGTGACAAAGATGAAATGAAGGTTTTAGGCTATGTAAATTACACAGGGAATTATTCTTGCCTTAGTGCGCCTGCTGTCAGTACGTGCGCATAATTACGACGTATCTGCTTACGAAAAAGATTGTCTGCGTTCATTAACAAAATGTATATTAAAACCTGGGTCAAAAGCAAAGCCGAAAAACGGGTGCCAAAGTAATTTAGAGCCAGTCAGACCATAGACTGACCCTTAACCCAAGTTAGAATTTGTACTACGGATATTTCTGCCCATACGCCGTCACTCTTTCTGACAGGCCAGGTTTGCCGGTGATTCTCTTTGAACCAGTGTTACAGCAGATCAGTCTTACCTAAGTATGAGTAGGCCCAAGTCTGACTTAAATATGGGTCAGTGGCACCTACTTGCGGACCCTGTTCCCGGCCAATTCTGACAAGTTAATTTTTTTGTTTGCAGACGTGCAAGGCATAATGACATCAGCGTTGAAGTCCAAGATAGCGTTGAAGTCCAAGATATCCTTGCTGTGTTCTTCGTCTTGGGGTCAGAGATTGTGCCTCGTTGTCCTAGTGATGACTTGCGTCAATCAGCCTTGCGCCGACGGCAAGAATATCCTAATATTGGACTCGTTAATTGGCGGGAGGAGCCATTATCAGCTTTTGAGCCTATTAGGTGGGTTGAAATCAGTTTTAATCAAGACAAGGCTATTCGTTTTTAAAGGAAATTGTAGTCAGAAAAGGGTACTAAATAGATATGTGTTGTAATCGAGAAGAGTACTAGCCTATGTCCGAATCCAAAACCGAGAAGGACTGTACTGACTGTCCGAGTGGGTGAACAACACAGATAGCCTAGTAAAAATAAATACTCACTGATCTGAGGGAAGACCGAGATTTTTGTGTCCGAGACCGAGTCGTCATGTTTGATTAAAATTTGATTTAATTTCAAATGATATAATTATAAGGGCTGTATGTGCTGAATAATCTTGAATACGGATGTACATCTCTTTAAAGGTAATGAGCTTGCTGCGAATGGCCATAGCATTACAATGCTCTTGGGTGACTGTATGTGGAATCACACCGACATAGCGAAGCATGAGGGCATCTTCTACTTTAAATCCTTCCACTGCGGGGTTTCACAAGATACCGCGACCGTAATGAAAAACGTCTTTACAAAGAAGAGCCTTTCAGGGGAGTTATCATCAATCGTCTGGTACGCCAAGATGTGGCTTGGTTTGTTCGATGACCCCGCTACGTTAGAAATACTCAGGACATTGCAACATTTGAGTAACGTCTTCCTGAGTGACACACATCTCCATGAGTCTCTGAAATTGGCGAACTTTGATCTGATGATGTGCGACATATTAACGCCAACGTGCTCCATCACGGCTCACGATATATTACACATTCCCTACGTCAACGTCGCGAATGGAGGTTTCCTCGGTACTCGATACAGTCGGTGGGGGAATATCCTATCACCATTGAGCTATGTACCAGAGTATCTCACCCACTTCACCGATTCCATGACCTTTTCTCAGCGGATAAGGAACATTTTCATGCACATTTTCTCTCTGGTCGTCTATGATGTCGCCAGTCTCTCGAATTGGGATCACGTCAGGGAAGAGTGTAGCATAAAGTCAGACATTTCAACGCTTGAAGTCTTGAGGGCGTCCTCCCTTTATATTTTAAACTGGGATTTCATTTTGGAGTACCCGCGCCCTGTGCTACCAAATGTAATACTCGCCGGAGGGATGTCGGTTAGACCGGCACAACCTTTACCCCAGGTTAGCAGTTTAAAGAGGCTCTCTCGTATTTCTTTCCGTGAGCTTTTAAAGTAGTACATTTTAACCGACATACTCTGACGTGAAACACTGTTTTTAGCGTGCGCATGTGCACTCATAGGCGCGCCAAAACTGACTACAAGATTCTCTGACTCAGAGTGGGGGGCGGGACATTTTTTGGGGTTAAATTTTACCGACACAATGAATTTACCGACACACTATTTTGCAAACAAGTGGGGGCGGCCGCCCCCTTCTCCCCCTTTGGCTACACCTCTGACCCGGGTAGTGTTTGATATTGGGGTCAAATGTCAAAATTTACCGTCTGTATAAGCTAACGAAAAGCGAGGTGAGATTGCATCTAATTTAATACAGGAGTGCTGTATAGAGCGACTTAGTAATGTCTTCCATCAATAATTATTTATCAAAATCTCTTAAAAATTTTTTCTATTGTGTTATAGGCCTTTGTTCTATATCTTCTATATCTTGTAATATGTGCAAAACTGCTTTTGAACCAAGATATACATTAAACAACTAACTTTTGAAACTTTCAGTTTATTACATTGTGTTGTTAGACAAAATGAAAATGCATTCAGATTGTTTGTAGTAATTCCAACGCGTAGAAAAGTGTACTCTTTCCTAAATTATTTTCATTAAAGTGACAGCTCTTTACACAAAACTGCTTTATGGATATTGATACCATTATCAGCTTTACATCAAGTAAGTAATATTATACCTATAGAATCAATGCAATTAATGGATTAAATGTTTGCCCTATACCGACGTATGTATACAGAGAGCTTTCCGAGTGTCTGCGGAAAAATAACTCCACAGGCAGCTAGGGCGGGATTCGTACCCGCGATTTACTGCTTACCATCAAGCTTGCTCAATGACAATATACATATGAAGTCGAAGTAGGGCAAACATTTAATCAAGTGTTTATCACCCAATACAATTAATTTAAAATTAATTAATACAATTTAATTTCAAACAAAATTACTAAGCTTTGCCAGCTAAACCAAGTCTGTATACATGTACAAAGTATACAAGAAAATTATAAAAACACAAATTAATAAATCCTATTTGGATGCCCAAAGGTTCAGTTTTGCCGTTAACTCTCATAAAGTTTTCAACGTTTCATCCTAGGATTTTGAGGAGTTCGTTCAAGGATCGGGTGATGAGGGCGTACTAGTTTTTTCTGTGAGCACCCTTGTGAACACCATGGATGACGACATGGCTGACATGATCGCATGTGCTTTGGCTAGACTACCGTTTCGTGTCGTTTGGAAGTATGTCGGCACACGGCAACCCGCCACATTAGGTAACAACACGTTCTTAGCTAGTTGGCTTCCGCAGAATGATTTATTGGGTAAGTTAACGGGCTTTTACATAGATTTGGTGCATTACCAAAATATTTTTGTGGCCCCCTTTTTGCAGTGTTTCCCTTATTTTGTCGTGTACCCCCTTTTTTGAGACCCTGGAACCACCCCTGAACAAACATTTCAGTGAACATAAACTGAACTTGAACCACATACACCTTTTATGGTACTTTTATCCTTTTATGGTACTCATAAAACATTGTGTCACGTGTTTTGAATCCGGCTATTATGTGTAAATACAGTGTAAATACAGTGTAATTGGATTTCAATAGTTTGCCTTATGACATTAATTATTAATTTAAACACTAAGAATCTTTAAAGACGTCCCTGCGCGCGAACAGCACCACTACACGGTGTAGTAGGTCAACGAACTTTCTGTAATTATTCCTTAATTAACGGGAGAAAATTTTTAATCCTTCGTAAGTTCCTTTGGATCCCCATTAGACATACTGTGTTAGAAGCTTAAAGTACTGGGGAAGTTTGTTCACCCCTTTAAGCCAGCCGCAAGTGCCATGCCTGAGGGGTCCCTATGGGATTTGTGTACAAACTGCCTTAGCGTTGGGGGTCACCAAGGTCGTAAACACACCGGCTGATTACCATCAGATAACATGCCTGCAGCGGTCTGGGAGACATATCAAATGGCTCTGTGATGGCATTTGACAGGCCTGATGTATTTCGACCAATAAAATACGTCTATGTTGGGGGGGGGGGGTTGGCTGATATTGGGGGATGGCTCTTTGGGGGGGGGGGTCGGATGGCGGTATCTGAGTGATTGATCGATCGATAGCAGGTGGCTTTTTATGAATGGGCAATGGGTTTGTATATATTGCAGCATGTATATATAGTAGACTGGACTACTATTGAGTAAAAAAAGTACAGGTTTTGTGTTTAAAAATGAGGTTTTTTAAAGTTTTTTTGGGGAAAATGAGATTTTTTAGTATTAATTAGTAATTATCTTTCTAAGAAAAACATAAAAATTTACAATATTTTTTTTGTTGATAGAAAACATCTCTAGACCCTCTGAAACAAGATAAAATTAATAAAATTGGGAAAATCAGTTACTTTACCCATGTAATTAACGATTTACAACCTACTACACGGTGTAGTATAGGTGCTGAGACTGCGTATAAATGAATATCAAACGAGCCGCAGGGTTTTAATGGCGCCTATAGCTATTGACAGCAAACCAGCATTTTGCCAGCCACATGCAGTTCGACAAAGGGTGTATTGTGTGTTAGTGACTGACTGACCTCATCAGTCAAAATTATATACCATTATTTAAATCAGCAGTCAACAGTTTTCTTCTTGAAATCCAAGTTAGGGGTTAGGACAGGTACTGTACATAGGTTTATTGTTTGTCTTGTTTTGGGATTTATAGCTTTGCATGGTGGTAGGACAATAGTGCGGAGGCTTACGGTGGCACTGGTGATGTCTCTGGTTGGTTGTGGATATGTTTTGGTTCTAGGATATCAGCCGGACAACTCGGCATTTCGATCAGTGTGAAAACGATCAGAGCATGCTGGTCGAGGTGTCGCATTGGAGCGACCCCGGTTCTTCTTGGAGCCGGACACACAGTGGGCCAAAACGAAATTGTTAAAAGTATCCTTACTTTCTTTGAATCAAGATATCCATTAAACCACCGTTCCGCAACCTTTTTGGCCCACGACCCAATCAAAATTCCAGGCATTCAGCTGCGACCCATCGCCCCCATGGCAAAACTTTATCACTACAAATGCCATGGAAATGTATTTGCTATAATTATGACGTTAATTTTAGTACACCATCTTTGTACATAGTAATTTGAGACTTAAATAATTCAAGATATTAACGTGAATAAAGCAAATCAACGACAATCATATCGATAACTGTTCTTATTGCTATTTGCGCCATCGCTCGATACTTTGCATCATCAGCCATGCAGCTTCACATGACCACGTGAATGAGTTTCGTTCTCGGTGGCGTATTAACGATCAAAGACCCAGCCCACTTGCTATAATTATCAGCCAATCGGGCATGAAGTCATTGACTTGAAGCAGCTTGATCGAAGGGAGAGGTGACTCCACCTACTTATTACTATTCATTATTGGCCTATCAACGATCGTTGGATTGTAACCAGAAATAATTGACACGACCCAGATAAGGTACTTGGAACTTTATTTCTAGGAAACCAGACACTGAACACGGCTCTGATGAAACCGTCATTAGTCACGTGATAACACGGTAGCTTTGTGAAACAACTTTTACGGTACTGTACTATAAGCTTGGTACGAAACAGTTGCTTTTCTATGTTCAACACAGTACTCATGGGAATTTTATTTTAAGGGAATTATAAAATGAAATCATAAAAGGAACACATCTCTGACGAAACCTATGAAACATCATTATTGCAACAATGTAAAAACAATTTGTAGTGAATTATAAACGTTAAACACGATTACTTTTCTATGTTAAATTTTTTTTTATAAATAAAACCGGACACAGTACTTATCATTATTAGTGCGATGGCTGAGTTTGTTTCTTGGCTACAAGTTCATCAATCCGGCTTCTGATCGGCGATAATGCGACCCTCAGGTTGGCGCACAGGGCCACTGTTGCCAGTTTGTTTCGATACTTTGACTTCAAATAGGTCACCGCTGAGAATCCTGCTTCACACATCCAGGTTGTTGTGAATGGCATCAGAAATTTGATTGCCAAATGGCCGACCTCGGGATACTCGCATTCTGCTTGCACCCAAAACTTAACTAAGGACTCCTTCTTAAACACATTCTCGAGACTACCGTCCGACACAATATCAATGATTTGGGCTTTCAGACGATTCGACAAGTCGAGACTTTCAACATCCACAGAATATGGATCGCGGATCCACTTATTGTTTTCTCGCGGGTCTACCGGAAAGTACGCGTTAAACCTTGACCACGTCCTTGATGAAACCTGTGTCTGGTTTCTCCCTTTCAATCAGTTCATCGAGATTATCAAACATGTCAAATTCATTCTCTTCGACTCTACTTTTCCACAGGTCCAACTTGCACTTATACGCCGCAATCTTGTCTTACATAACAAACACAGATTTTGCTTGCTTGTTTGTTTTCCCTTGGAACGATGTGTTGAGATTGTTCAACAGGGTGAAGATATCGACCATATATGCCAAGATGGCGATGAACTTGTCCGTCCTGTAATGATCTGCCAGATCGGAATTGGCCTCCTCCAAGCATATGAGAACCTGGTTGCGAAGTTCATATAACCTTGCTAAAGCTTCCCCTCTGGAAAGTCACCGAACAGCAGCAAAATATAAAAGTGACGTGTGCTCCGCCTCATGCTCTTTGCACAACTCTTCGAACAATCTCGAATTCAAGGCGCTTTTACGGAGATGTTTAATGGTTTTTACCGCGACGTCCATCACTTCTGACAGTCCCGTTGACACGTCCTTCGCTGCCAATGCCTCACGGTGTAGGAAACAGTGAGTCCAGCTTGCCTCGGGGGCCACATCTTTGATGAGTTTCACGACTCCGCTGCGCCGACCAGTCATAGACGCTGCACCATCGGTGCAAACACCGACGCAGTCCTCCCATCTGAGACCATGCGATGTAACGTGCTTGTTTACGGTGCCAAATATTTCTGAGGCCGTGGTCTTAGTTGGAAGCTCGTCGCATGCAAGAAGATCCTCGATGAAATCATCACCATGTTTGTAGCGGACAAATATTAAGACCAGTGCCTTTTTGGAAATGTCCGTCGACTCGTCCAACTGGAGCACATACTTGCTCGATCTTAAGTTGGCGTACAGCTGGTCCTCAATGTCTTCACCCATGTCTATAATCCGCCTGCGTATCGTTTCGGCAGAAAGGGGAATGGTGCTAATTTTGGAAGCTGCTGACTCTCCAAGCACTTCTCTGCACATTGCCTTCGCGCACGGCAGGATGAGTTGCTCTGCAAGATAAAATATATGCCTACCATTAATGACAATTTAAGATTCTTCACCTTGTTGAACAATCTTAGGCTAACATTTACTTTTAAGACAAAAACAACAAACAAGCAAAATCAATATTTATATGTTGCACGATCAAATTGCCGTATTTACATCAAAGTTGGACCTTTGGAAGAATAGAGTAGTAAATACACTAATACAATTTGCAATGAACACAACTTTAATAGAAATGCCGAAATCAAATGTAGGCAGGACTCGTAAAAGTAAGTAAACGGCACATCAATATTCAAAAAACAAACTTACAAAAGTACTGAAAACTTCACTACGATCAGTTAATGCAAGAGAAATACGAAAAAACTTACCTGCAATAGTGTACGGTTTCTTTTCTTGTGCGATTTTTTCCGCCACTAAGTAACTCGCTCTTGTCAGTTGCTTGTCGGGCAAAACTGCCGATCTCAATATTGTTTTGCTCTTTGTCATTTCTCTCTCTTTCCTCTCAAAAAACTGACGAGGTTTGTCAGCTGAGTTGCTGTGCTTTTTTTGGAGGTGACGCTGCAGCTTTTTAGGCTTGAACGATTCGTTCGCTAAAACTTCGCAACACAGGACACATTGTGGACGTTGAACATTCTACTTGTCCACAGTTACCGTAAATCCATAATTCAAGAATAATGGGTTATACTTTCTTGTACCAGCCATGGCCAACACTGCACACGCTGACAGCTCAATAGATAGAATGAAAAAACTTCGAAATTCGCGTGTCTGAATTCCCACGCTTTACACCTGGCTGACTGGTCATAATATGACATCAAAAGATCCACCGGGCATATTTTGCGCGGTGGATCTTCTGATGTCTTGGTTATTTGATAACTTTGTGGATGTGCGCTACCCGCTACTATACGACAACGCGCCTTTTTTTTGCAAACATGCCGGTCTAAAGAAGTTTGTGTCAGTAAAAGATCTTATAAGTAGGGAGAAATAAATCGTTGAAATTTTTTTTCTCTCGCAATTTCTGAAGTAATCCCGCGACCCAATATTGGGTCGCGACCCATAGGTTGCGGAACGCTGCATTAAACAACCAACCTGTGAAAGTTTCAGTTTATTATGTGTCATCCGAGAAAATAATGAAAATGCTTCAGATGTTTCGTATTCATTCGTATGTTGAATTGTTTTTGTTTCCGGAGGGGCAGCAACTAATTTTGGACTTTATTTCACTATTTTACTAATTTGACCAAAATATTTCATCCCTGATACTATGATCAATTTAACACCGATAAGTTTCATGTAAAACTGTGACCATTACCATTAGTGTAGGGGCTTACTGACTGAATATTACTTTTTTAGATATGTCTGCGCAATCGTTTATCATGGCTATCATTTAAGTCCTGTCAATTTCACTGTGTGGCGTGCGCTGCTCACAGTCGTGTTATCAAAAAAGGTTCAAAATTTTCAAATAGCTATAAAATTTAGGCGGGAATCGGCCGGAATTTTTGTAGCTGAACAGTAAAAGCTATTGTCTCTGTGTTGCTGACAAATGACGAGTCGAGAGACTAAGCCGTGTAGTTTACCCGGTAATTTGATTTTATTACTCGGCGAAACGCAGGTGAACTATAGTTACAAATTTTAAATAGATAAATACATTTAAATACAGAATTTACTCACAAATCAAATCGAAGGTTCAAAGAGGACAATTTAAAGAAATAAGCAACAAATGGTGACCGGAATGATTGAAGGATTAAATGAATTAAGACTTGAACAATTCTCTGGGCTATCAATTCAAAAGTAAACAATGTTCGACAAATCATAGTTATTGACTCTACCAAATAACACTTACAAATTGTTACCGGGGAAAATCATTCAACACAGCGGAACAACGTAGAGAAGCCATGACTGATAAACTGAATTTACGGGGGTTTACTGCGACGTACTGATTCAACAAAACTGTGGGGAAATACACACAAGAAATAAATCATAGCTAAGCCAAAAAGGCCCAAATTACCAGGGAGAGTAGAAAGGTAATACATTTACAATAACAAATTTATACAATGAAAACAAGTTATATTTAAATCTTACATAATTGAAGAAATATTCTACTTACAAGTTTGGCAACGGAAAATAACACGGGTTGACCACGGAAGATAAGGCGAACTGAACCCAATAAAACCATAAACGAAAATGACTTGAAATTCCCGCACCCAGGTACGTGCAGATAGGGGCCGGCACACCCTATCTGCGATCCTAAAAAAGGCATTCCTAGGATGCCAGCACGGGATTGGACGAGGATTACGTGAACTTTCACCTTATACAAATAAATTGACGCATAAACGTACGGGAAACGTACAAAAGGCGAATAAAAAAAATACATCATCGGTGGGAGATGACACTCCCCCCGTAATTTAATACACTGACATTAATAATCACCCTAACTGTCAGCATACTAATGCCGCAATAAAGAAAACTGTAAATTGGCGCAAAAGCTATCTGAGCAAAATATACGCCCCAGTTTGGCGGTAAGCAAATTCACCACAATAAATACTTAGGCCCGTATTCATAAAGAGTCACTAATTTAAACTGTTACCAAGTTAATCTCCAATTAGTTACTGAGGAATTGCCCACTAAGTTAATTTGGTATTTATAAAACTGCCACTAATTAGTAGATACTAAAATGTCTCACTAACTTGGTATAGCATTTTAAAACTGATTTACTTCTTCAAGTACAATGAACCCTGAATCGTTTCCTGGAATTGATTGTTATGCTAATAGGAGAATGCCCTTAGGAAAGGTTGACTGAGTGTGCATGCACAGGCCTTACATAGACATGGCTGCAAAAAGGGAAAGAGGTGAGAATTGGGATTACATGGAAAAGATCTTTTTGCTAGAACTATGCCAGGAAAAAGTGAAAATCATAGAAGTCAAGCGTATTGATGCAGATTCAACTAAGAGGAAAGAGAAGGCATGGGAAGAAATCGTAAACAAATTCAGTGCAAGGTACGGGCAGAGACGCGATAAAAAGCGGCTAAAGGAACAGTGGGGCAGGATAAAACTGAAGGCTAAACAGGACTACAGTAAATATGAAAAAGAGAGAAAGAAGACAGGTGGGGGGCCCGAGCCAAAAAAAACCACAGGTATCTCTGAACAAATTCATGACATTTTGCCGGGAGAATTTGGATTCAGTCTGTCCCTGAAAATCCTCTCGCGGCGGAGTGCACCACCCTGCTGCCTTTGGATATCGCGTAGAGCAATAATAGCATCCATGACTGCAAGAGAACAGCTCAGAAATGGCACGT
This sequence comes from Zoroaster sp. YZ-2022, assembly GCA_029582265.1. Classification (NCBI taxonomy): domain Eukaryota; kingdom Metazoa; phylum Echinodermata; class Asteroidea; order Forcipulatida; family Zoroasteridae; genus Zoroaster; species Zoroaster sp. YZ-2022. The sequence continues at coordinate 31,440,409 of CM055825.1, read as the reverse complement.
GTATTCCACTTAGTGAGAAGTTAAAGTACCCCCAGGGCTCCTCTAGTTAGTGAGACTAGTTTAGTGTAAGTTAGTGGCAGTTTAAGACTAGTGAACCTTTATGAATTCAATTTTAATTTAAAATTGCCACTAGGGTGGATTTAAACTATCACTAGGCTAAAATTGGTTTAGTAGTCCTTTATGAATACGGGCCTTAATAATTAAGAAATAGATATCTATAATCATGAATTACGTCCAATTCTATACAATAAACTAACACCTCAACACGGATGTCGGGGAGGAATCAATTACGCCCTATCAGGAGTAATTACACATCTTTAACAATATTCCATGAACCTGCAGACTCCAACAAAACTATGTTAGTTATCGGGCGGACAAGCTCTGTGGTTCTGGTTTTAACCTTGACTGATCTGACCAGACCATCTCTACCAGTAGTTACAGCAATTACCCGTGCCAAAGGCCAGAGGTTCCTAGGAGTCATTTCATCCACTATGAGCACTAAGTCTCCAACCGCCAAGTCATTTGTAACCTGGGACCATTTCGATCTTCTCTGCAATTCTGGCAACACAACCGCAGCCATTTACGCCAAAATTGATCGGCGAGGTGTTGAACATGTTTCCAGCGCCTGCGGTATCTATCAAGTTGATCGAACTTACCAGGTGGTAAACTGGGCCCACTTCTCAGGAGCAACAAATGATTTGGGGTTAGAGGCGTACATTCATTAGGGTTGTCACTGATTTTACTCAGTGGCCGCCCGTTGACAATACATTCTGCTTCACAAAATAAAGTCTCAAGAATTTCATCAGTAAGTCTGACAGTCCTAGGGAGGATAGCCATCATCACTCTCTTTATGACACCTATCATACGTTCCCAGACTCCCCATATGGGATGCAGTAGGGGGTTGAAACATAAATCATGTTATATTTTACTGCATACGCATCTATGAATTTACGGGAGAGTTCTTTCATACTGTTCCTTAGTTCTGCCTCGCCACCAACGAAGTTAGTGCCTTGATCAGAAAGCACAACCTCCGGATGACCTCTACGCGAGGCAAAACGTCTGAAACCATTCAAAAATGAGTCAGTATCTAACGAGTCTAACTTTTCTACATGAACAGCTCTGATACTCAAGCAAGTGAACAAGCAACCATAACGCTTGATTTCGGATCTCCCATATTTAACATGAAAAGGCCCAAAGACGTCAATGCCTACATAGGTAAAGGGGGGCTTATTAGCCTGTACACGCTCCCTAGGTAAATCTGCCATTAACTGCACACAAGGTTTAGCGTACAACCGTTTAAAAGTGACGCACGCTTTGACTACCCTTTTGATCAAACGTCTTGCTCCAACCAACCAAAAGCGTCTTCTCACAAGGCCTAAAACCCATTCAACACCAACATGAGCCACACTGTGTACATCTCTAACGATGGCCTTGGCAATGACATGACTACCAGAGACAATGTATGGATGTCTATTTTCTATGTCACCTTCTTTAAGCCTACCACCAACTCTAAGCAAACCTATGTCATCCACAAAAGGGTGAAGTGTACTAAGTGAGCTGGATAATTTTACGACTTTACCCTGCTGTAGCCTCTCTATCTCAGGAGCGAAATTCTTGGATTGGCTTTTTCTGATGAGAATGACTTCAGCGTGACGAACTTCTTCAACGGAGAGTCTTCCCATGGCCCCCTGGCCACGGAGAGATTTGCCAAAACGGATCCACCAAGCTAAGGCCCTTTTCATCTTGTACCAGGATGAATAATGGAGCATTAATCTACAGAGGGGATCAGTAGGGACCTCATCTGACTTTGACTCTTTGGGACGTTCCTGACCAGCGGCCGCATCGCACACCATCACAGACGTACCCTTGATCTCAGGGTCATTGCTTGGCAAATTGAAAGATTCAAGTTCATGTCCCCAGTCACATTTGTGTTTGCGCAGTTCGTCTGGACCATTCAACCACTTTTCCTTATCCCATTTACTGTAAGACATACCTCTGGTGATCATATCCGCCGGGTTGGCGAGACTCGATGAGACCACTGTTCGGGAGACTAAATTCTCTGATGAGACTTACCCTATTGCCCACAAAGACACGAAACCTCCTGCTATCATTACGAAGATACTTCAGAACAATCTCGGAGTCCGTCCAAAAATATGACCGATTGAAGTCGAGATCCAACTCTCGTTTCAACAGCGCATCAACCTTGACAGCCAAAACTGCGGCCTGCAGCTCTATACGAGGAATGGTGCATAATTTCAAGGGAGCAACTCTACTCTTACTCAAGACGAGGCTTACATGAATCATACCCAACTGATTTATACAACGAATGTAGCTGCAACATCCATATGCCTGAGTGCTCGCATCAGAAAAGTGATGAAGTTCAACTGCAGCATAATTGAACTCAAAGGCTTTATACAGCGTGGGATTCCTAAGCTGGCTGACAGAACGCAACGACTCCACCCATAGATTCCATTCTCTTTCAAGCGACGATGGCACCCTCTCATCCCATGACAACTTGCAAGCCGTTGCCTTCTGAAACAGCAACTTCCCGGTGAGCACCAGTGGACCCAACAGACCAAGAGGATCAAATATCAATGATACTGTGCTAAGCATTCTCCTTCTGGTGAGTAACCCATCTGCGATGCTTTCTACTTCGAAGAAGAACACATCAGGGGAGATCATCCACTTTATGCCCAATGCCTTGCTTGTAGATTGTGAACATAATTCACGTACCTCTTTGGCTCTACAATCGACAGAGACCTCGGACAGCAATTCCTCGTCGTTGACAACAAATTTGTTGAGATTGAAACCGCCTTCACCGAGGATCTTTGGCGTTTCAGTTATGACAGTTTTGGCATCAGACCTGGAGGCAACTGAACTAAGGCAATCGTCCACATAAAATGAGTTATGTATCGTGTTCTTCACTAAAGGATCAACGCTTTGGGAATCGGCGACGGTACGCCGCAGGGCATACGCAGAGCTAGACGCACACCAAACCCCTCCAAACAAATGCGACTTCATGCGGTAGTACGTCATCTGACCATTAGTGTACCAGAGGAATCTGAGGGCATCTCTATCTTTAACTGGTATTCTAACTTGATTATACATCGCCTCTATATCTGCTTGAATGGCTATACTGTGTTGTCGGAAACGCAACAGGACAGGTAGGAGCTTATTGATCATGTCAGGACCTTGCAAACAGTGTTCATTTATAGACTTCCCTCCAAACTTACTAGCACAATCGAAAACTACTCTAAGCTTTCCTGGTTTCTTATCCGACACTACAGCCTGATGCCAAATACCTCATTTGCAGGGACCTCTTCAGCATACCCCTTTTCTCGTAGTTTGTCAATCTCTGCGTTGTACTTATCGTAGAGACCCTCCTTGGCGAGCTTTTTCTGCAATGTGTTTAACCTGGATTGTGCTACAACAAAATTGTTCGGGAGGGGTTCCGACTTATCTCTCCAGGGGATAGGCAATTCATAGTGACCATCAACTTTCTTACACTCTTCATCCCATAAAGAGATGACTCGTTTATCTTCATGAGACCAAGACGTCTGCTCTAAGCCTTCATTTTCAATGTTCCATAGGCGAGAGACATCGTCAGTGACAGTTACACCCGAACATGACACAAAATTGGAAATTACTCTGCGATTTCGTGTGCTCATTGGAGATTGTCCATTAGCACACCTGCCTAACAAAGTACGTACAGCGAAAGGCTGTCTAGGACTACCCCGTCTAACTTCTAAAGGCACAAGGGCCTCGGCATTATCCTGACCTAACAATAAATCAACCACTAAATTGTCATGATCATAAGCAGGCATGCTATCTATACCCTGAAAATGAGCATATGACGAAATGTCGATGGCCGCATTCTTTACTGGGATTTCATCAACTACATAAACTGCGGATAAATTGAGTTTCCCCCAACTCGGAGGAGATCGACAGATCAACGGCTTCAGATTTCTGATTGCTAGATCTATTCAACGTGCTGAGCTGAACATCGTGTAATTTACCTACGATACGTAACTGTTGGACTAAGGCACGTGAGCAAAAAGAATTACTAGAACCACTATCTAGCAAGACGAATACTTTACGCTGACCATTGACTAGAACCCTAACGATGGGCATGTGTATCTCTTTATCGGTAAGGAAGCTAGCATTAGATACCTTGACATTAGTTGGAACATCACAAGCCCCGTGAATATACATAGTATGCTTCTGTCCACATCCTGCTACCTTACATACTGAGCGTTTACCACAATCCTGTGTACTATGAGACGCAAGGAGGCAATTACGGCACAACTTACGTGTGACAACAGCATTAAATCTCTCTTTAGGACTCATGCGTTTAAATTGTTCGCAATGTTGATAGACGATGTCGTTGACTACATACACACATGGAGCTTCAGACTTAGCATAATATGACCTATCGTTAACAGCTTTGTTACCTTTATCATCTGCCCGTCTACTGATCCCCGAATTATATTCAGACAACGACATGGAAAAACTGCTGGATGTTTTCTTTCGTTCGCCATCAACCCTGTCTGACGGCTTGGGGTACATACCACCATACACCGGATCGTTCACCTCTGTGGCGATGATACCTGCAAATTTAACCAACTCCTCTAAACACAGGTAAGAGCCATTAGAGCGCTTTTGACTTAAATACAAGCTTTTTCCATCTCGTCTGAACATAACTCGGGAATCGGTTCACTATTTCAAGTATAACTGCCTGTGTATTGACTTCATGCAGTATTTCTAACTGGCTAAGAACGAGGAAGGCATTTTGCATGTCATCGGCTAACTGGCGTATGTCCTGAGGGGACCTGACTGCCTTACCTAACTTGAGTTCTCGTATAAGACGTTCGGTTACCAGGTGGGCATTGCCGAAACGTTCCTTTAAAATTGAACATGCCTGAGTGTATCCGGTCTCACCACCTATTAACCGACAGCCTAATTGCCTCTTTGGCAGGACCTGCTGTGTACCATTAATCGTGATAGTTTGAGGTCAGGACCATCACAAATCTTGTCAACATTAACTACAAAGGCCCTCATAAATTGATGAAAATGCAATGGGTTACCATGGTACACCTCTAACTCTACTTTCGGGAGATTAAGCAATCGCAAAAGCTCGTTACGTGACAAATCATCTGCCTTATCTGAATCGGAGGTTGTGGGGACTTCAGCCTTTACCTCGGGTTTACTAAGTTCTTTGACCAACTTTAAGACAGAAATGTACTCCTTTTGTTTATCGGAGAAATACACATCACTTTCTTCTACATCCTCTTCTTCACTCAGCGTCTCATAAAATTCATTATGAGCAGATGTGAAGCCTTTAAACAACTCTTTAAGCTTAATTACATGATCGTTAATATTGTCCATATCTTCTTCGGCTACGAATTGTTTAATTAGGTTTATTCGTTTAGTTACCGCTCTCTTGGCAGAGGATCTAGCAGTTGTAGTAATTGCTAAACGTAAAGATAACTATTACTTACTTAACCGCTCGGTTAAAATTCCTTATCGTCGGTCCGATTCCGGAAAATCCAAGATGGCGGCGAGGATACAACCACGTGTAGAAATGTCAGAAAATAAACGTCGACTCCGCGAAAATATCTGGTTTCTTTTCCACAGAAAAAGGAGGTCGCAAAACCGTACATAAACTTCTTTTGGTGAACACAAGCAGTGTCTATATTTATAGTCAATAATTGGGGTCTTGATGTAGACCAAAATAGTAGAAAAATTACTCCACACTGACGAAATCAAACTAGAACTCTCGCTGTACACGACCGCTCACTATGAAAGTTAGTCACCGAGTGTTAGAAAAAACGAAATCTCGCGCGTTGTGAGATATGCAAAAAATGTACCATGTCCACGGCTGTTGCATGTCGCGATAAAAAAGTATATGCTATTTTAAGTCACTACATTAGCTCCCTCCAAGATCGATGATTGGAAATCTGAGGTCGATGATAAAAGAAAACTGCTGTTTAAATTAGCATGGAATATAAGTTCTTAAATCTGTCCATAAGAGTACGATGAATTTCATCCTATATCTAGAAACTGTATGTAGCGTTTTGGCCAGTGAATATGTCTCCCTGGGCGAGTTTTCCGCGTCTCTGGCTGTGTAACTGTAGGTTGTAGTGGTTGTGTAGTTATTTCTATTGATGTCGATTTCTTGTTCTTAGTGATGTCTGTTAAGTTCTTCTTGCATGTTGATGATGAAGTGGTTGGAATTATGACTGGATCAATGAAAGCTACTTTTAAACGATCGATGCTTACACTGTCCTGTTTTCCATTAATTTCAATGACGAAAAACTTAGCAGTTCGCTTGATGACACGAAAGGGTCCGTTGTATGGAGGTTGAAGAGGTTTCTTCACAGCGTCTACACGTACAAAAACATGAGTACATGTTGACAGTTCGGGATGAATTTGAGTGTGTTTGTGCTGTGGTTTCGTCGCGGTAGGTTGGAGATGTGTCATGTGTTGTTTAAGTCGTTGAACGTAATCGGTAGTATCTATGTTGGTATTTGTTGTACTTGGTGCTACAAATTGTCCTGGTAATCTGATGGTCGTACCAAAAACTAGTTCTGCTGTGCAACAGCCGATGTCTGCTTTTACTGCAGTACGAATACCAAGCAAAACAACGGGAAGTGTCTCGGTCCAGCGTTGGTTGTCGTGTGCTTTGAGTGAAGCTTTGAGTTGACGATGTAATCTTTCAACTAGACCGTTTGACGCAGGATGGTAAGATGTTGTCCGCGTATGTTTACAACCGAGGAGATGAGAGAGCGACTGAAAGAGTGCCGACTCGAACTGGCGACCGCGGTCGGTAGTGACTAAAGATGGTACTCCAAACATTGCAACCCATCGCGAGACAAAGGCTCGTGCAACGGTTTCAGCTGTGATGTCCGGAATTGGTATGGCCTCTGGCCAGCGTGTAAATCGGTCAACACAAGTTAATAGGTACATGTTACCTTCGGATGGAGGTAGTGGTCCTACTATGTCGATGTGTATGTGGTCGAAACGTGCGTCTGGTGTTGAAAATGTTCCAAGTGGAGATTTGGTGTCGGTATTTTCGTTCGTTGACAAGCAAGACATGTCTTGGCCCAAAATCTTACGTCTTTGTTAATGCTAGGCCACACAAAACGTGCAGTAATTAACCGCTGTGTGGCGCTGATGCCTGGGTGCGATAAATTGTGAAGCGAGTTGAAAATTGCTTGACGAAATGCCTTAGGTATGTAAGGACGAGCTGTGCTGGTAGAGATATCACATATTATGGTGCCGTCAGAAAATGGTAGAGGGATGGACTTAAACTGCAAAGATGATGTTGTGGACTGCAATATCTTAAGTTCCTCATCGTCTTTCTGAACTTCAGCAATCTCGGCAAAATCTATCTTTGACGACATATTAAGTGTACTCACGCCTAAGCGAGATAAGGCATCTGCAACTGTGTTTTCCTTGCCACTGATGTGACGAATATCTGTCGTGAACTGTGATATGTAGTCAAGATGTCGTATCTCTCTTGGTGAGTAGCGGTCAGGTTTGGCGTTAAAGGAATGAGTCAATGGTTTGTGATCGGTGTAGATACAGAATTGTCTCCCTTCCACACTGTGTTAAAAATGTCGAATCCCCAAATATGCAGCTAGCAACTCGCGACCAAAAGTGCTATACCTGGTTTCAGCTGGCTGCAGACGCTTAGAAAAAAATGATATGGGTTCCCATACTTCGTCGACGAGTTGTTGTAAAACACCTCCAACGGCTACATCGGATGCATCAACCATGAGACAAATTGGTGCGGTTGACCGTGGGTGAACAAGAAGAGTTGCTTGAGATAAAACAGTTTTGACCTCGTTGAATGCAGATAGTGTTGCACTGTCGAGTACAATTGCTTTATTCTTCTTCTTGCTTTTAAGAAGGTCGGTAAGTGGTTGAACGATGTCTGCACAATGAGGAATGAAACGTCGATAAAAGTTGATGAGTCCTAGAAATTCTCTGAGCTTGCGTATTGAGTCGGGTACGGGAAAATCTTGTATCACCGTCACCTTAGTTTCCAGTGGTCGGATACCGTGTTCATCGACGACATGACCGAGGAATGTTAGAGATGAGGCGCCAAATTGACATTTGGCCGGGTTGATGATAACTCCGTATTGAGACAAACGCGAAAACAGAATATCTAGATTTTGTTCATGCTTTTCCACCGTGTCGCTAGCAACGAGTAAATCATCGATGTAAGCATATACAAACGGAAAACCACGAAGTACCTCGTCGATGAAGCGTTGAAAAGTCTGTGCAGCATTACGTAGCCCAAAGGGCATGCGCACGAACTCAAATAGTCCAAAAGGTGTTGTGATTGCAGTTTTGTGTATGTCTGCTGGATCAACAGGTATTTGATGGTAGGCGCGCACCAGGTCTAACTTGGAAAAAACCTTTTTTCCTTGTAGTCCGGCGGTATAATCTTGTAAGTGCGGTATAGGATAGCAGTCTGGAATTGTACGCTGGTTCAGTGCACGGTAGTCTCCGCATGGTCTCCAATCTCCTGAGGTCTTTTTGGGGACCATGTGCAGGGGTGATGACCAGTTACTGCTAGATGGACGCACGATGCCCAACTCACACATGTGTTCGAATTCGTGTTTGGCGATAGTATAGCGGTCTGGAGCTAAGCGTCGTGGCCGGGCTGAAACTGGTTGTCCGCGCGTGTCAATGTGATGAGTTATGGTATGTTTAACTGTTGTTGCTTGATAAACTGGTCGTGTGATGTCGGCATGTTGCTGAAGTATTGCGTCATAGCGAGCTGAATTGTCGGATTTTGCAAACATTGGGCAAATTGATGGTGTTGACGTGGCTATCGTCTTTATGGAAAGATTGGTGGTGGTGTCGATAATTCTATGACGCTTTACGTCAACAATCAGTCCATAGTGTCGTAAAAAATCTGCGCCGATGATAGGTGTAGATACAGCTGCTACTATAAAAATCCAGCGGTATGTTCGCCTTAAACCTAAGTTTAGTGCAAGTGATTTTTCTCCAAATGTCGCGATTGGGTGACGGGGTGACGACACTCCTTAGCCGGCACTTGAGAAGACGTCGGCGACTGCCACGGGATGAGACAGATACTATGGCGACGATTTGGGTAGCGATGACTTCTGGGGGCACAATTCTTTCTCTGAAGGAACAATTTTTCACTGTCGCTGTGTTGCTGACAAATGACGAGTCGGGAGACTAAGCCGTGTAGTTTACCCGGTAATTTGATTTTATTACTCGGCGAAACGCAGGTGAACTATAGTTACAAATTTTAAATAGATAAATACATTTAAATACAGAATTTACTCACAAATCAAATCGAAGGTTCAAAGAGGACAATTTAAAGAAATAAGCAACAAATGGTGACCGGAATGATTGAAGGATTAAATGAATTAAGACTTGAACAATTCTCTGGGCTATCAATTCAAAAGTAAACAATGTTCGACAAATCATAGTTATTGACTCTACCAAATAACACTTACAAATTGTTGCAGGGAAAATCATTCAACACAGCGGAACAACGTAGAGAAGCCATGACTGATAAACTGAATTTACGGGGTTTACTGCGACGTACTGATTCAACAAAACTGTGGGGAAATACACACAAGAAATAAATCATAGCTAAGCCAAAAAGGCCCAAATTACCAGGGAGAGTAGAAAGGTAATAAATTTACAATAATCAACAAATTTATACAATGAAAACAAGTTATATTTAAATCTTACATAATTGAAGAAATATTCTACTTACAAGTTTGGCAACGGAAAATAACACGGGTTGACCACGGAAGATAAGGCGAACTGAACCCAATAAAACCATAAACGAAAATGACTTGAAATTCCCGCACCCAGGTACGTGCAGATAGGGGCCGGCACACCCTATCTGCGATCCTAAAAAAGGCATTCCTAGGATGCCAGCACGGGATTGGCCGAGGATTACGTGAACTTTCACCTTATGCAAATAAATTGACGCATAAACGTACGGGAAACGTACAAAAGGCGAATAAAAAAAATACATCATCGGTGGGAGATGACAGCTATATTTTATAATTTTACTTACCAATTCCTCGGTTTTTGCTGAAGAAATCAAAAAGCTAATTTACAATCGACTTAATTTTGATAAAATATAGATTACGCGCTTGGTTTACATCAATTTACATGACGATAGCTTATGTCAAAAGTCCT
>CM055825.1:31393866-31429712 GCA_029582265.1 Zoroaster sp. YZ-2022 | reverse complement strand
AAAAAGTTGGTACGCGACAACGTGATAATCACCCAAGTTTTCAACCAAACTTGTTGTAAACGTTTTTAGCGTGCTCGTATTGAGTGACGGTAATGTTACTATCGTTTAAACCGCTGTAAAACGATTCTATCGACGGTTGCGTTTCATTGAACGCTCGAAAGAGTCCATGTACCGTAAGGAAAATACCCTTGCTTTTAAAAAGATTGAATTTTTCAGAGTCGGGTTCTAGTTTACGAGTAATGTTAAAAGAATCGTTTGATTGTAATGAGTTTGTCCAACGAAGCTAGCTAGTAAAAATTGAGCGGTCTATAAATCGTAGTTGATTAATCTCGAAAGAAATATACGATTCAATATTGTTTGAATACACTTTATTTTTCCGTCGATGAGACCGGCGTACTGTATAATGAGATGAGAGTCGTAACCTCGCAAATTATGAACATACGACTCAAATTTTAGTTGTCTTTGGCTTTAAACTCAGTTTAAAATTACAACAATTATGCGCAGCCCATATTTTCCGGTATGTGACAATGATCTCAACCTTTTCCCACTTGAACTCTGTCAAGAGGTCTTCAACAAACTTTCGTATACCCAACACTCGCTAGCAGAGTTGTAATCTCGCCAGTCTTCTTTTAGTCATGTTTAATTCCTTTAGGATTTTTAAATATCTCGTTAATCTTTTCTTCTTCTTTTGTAACTCATATAAAAATGTTTAGATGCGTCTTCCCCTGTACGTAACGGAGAGCTAATGTACCGTCGCAACAAACAACGACGTACGAATAACCACAAACGATGTGTTCTTGTAGTTTCGTAGTATTGGTATCATTTACGTCATCGATCTTTTTAATAATACTTTCAAAGTCGGCGTATATTACAAATGGAACTTTCATCTTTTTTTTATCGTTTTTAAACTTCATTTTATCGTTTTTACCCTTTTCAGGCATTTCGATAGTCGTCGGTCTGCCGTTTATTCCCTTACACATGTTTACGTGGTTTTCGAGACGCGCTTCTGTCGAAAAACCATGTAAACATCTCAAACAAAAATGCTTACGATGCTCGTATTTCGTTTGATCAAAAAGTAATTTATTCACGTCTTTAATGTAAACGTAGTGAGATCTAGTTCCTTCTTCTTCTTCTTTATGAATCAATAGTAAATTTATACGATCCATCTCTGCCGGTTGATCGCTAACTCGATAAACCATTATCACGTTTGACTCACAACCCAGAACGTTTATAGCTATATCGTTTTGTTTTTCTACTCGCTTAATGTCATTGAGGGGTGTAGGAGCGTCGACGATGTTGCAAAATTTAAACCGTCCTCTATCGAATATTTAGAAATTCTAAATGAATTAATTATTATTACTTTTTCAATTGGAATGTTTAATTCTATCGATTTTTCTTATGTTTATTATAACAACGAATCGCCCATCTCAAACAATTATCGTCATTGTTTTTTACGTTGATGCATGCGAGTTTATTTTTTATATAATTACACAGATCTATATAAGAACCTCCTCTTAGAGGTTGATACTTGCTAATTCTAACGTTCATTCCAACGATGCGATCTATTACCCATCCACTACCTTCATGCGTATATCTTTCTAAAGTCTCTTGAATTTGTGAAAGTATCGTATTTAATATATTATCGATATCGTTTAAATTTAATAAAACAACTTGCCTATTATTATGAAAAATTTGTTCAGCTTCATCTACGCCGTCTGGTTTTACTTTAATAATTTAATTGTATATAAATTATAAACCTTTAACGATTTTAAAATCCTTCAAGTCCTTTTTAGCTCCATGATGATGGTTGAGTTACAGCTCCAAAAAATATTTAAATCTTTTCGCTGTGATTAAACGGAACAATCATTAAATGTTGACAACAACTACCACCATTAATCGGTGGGTTAAATCTCAACTTGTTTCTCTACCTAAAAACCCTATAAACAGCGTTAATGTAGTCTTTTAATCAATTTCCTTTTTCCAGAACCGTAGCGGTAACTCAATATTTTTCACCATTACGCGCTCGTAATTCTTCGAAATTTTAATTTCCTTAAATTTAATCCTGATAAATTTAATTCATGATGGTTTTTTCTTTGATAATTTAGATACTTTTTAACCGCGTTATAATAAGAATGTTTATCAACCTTATTTTTGCTTGTTTCGTACGAGAATTATTCGACCAATGCGTTGTTGATAAAAACTTTCAATTGTTTCAATGTCCATTTCGATACAAATATTTCGGTGTAGGCATCTTTATTATACAACTAGATAATATTAATTCATTATCTCACTTTTTAAAGTCTCATTTTTAAAGGTACGATTTTAAAGGTACGATTTTGACCTCATCGAATTTTATCATCGTAAAACCAGCGATATCCGCGTGACGTCATGAAAGTATTGATGACGTCAGAACCCATTTTTGAAAATGATTTTTTATCATCGTTACGTCGTTAAAATCACGACGATGATGATGATGATGATGATGATGATGATGATGATGATGACGATGACGATGATGACGACGATGATGATAACGTCATCTCTTTTAATTTTAAATATCCCCTATATCCCCGAGAATTTGACTCAAAATATCTTTTAGTAGTTGTGTTGAATGCGCTAACTATCCACTACTACTATGGTCGAGCACCCGTGAACCCATGTGGCAGAACATAATGTGGTCTGTTTTTTCTTGCAGACTGCTGAAGAGAAAGCCCAGTAGCAAGAATAAGGGAAATAAATACTAAAGCTGGACGATATGAGCAAGCTTATTGCCTGCTATAATGAAGCTATCCAACTCGTCCCTCAAGATAAGACCAAAAGATCTCTCAACGTTCTATCAGAACAGAGCCGCAGCTCATGAGCAGTTGGTAAGAGATATTGAACCTTGGACATTCCTTAATAAGTAAAGGCAAATCTAATCAATGGTTTATCACCTGACTCAAACAGTCATGTGTTCAAATCCCACCCGAGTCACCTGTACATAGAGTGGTTCCTGCTGCTATGTAGGATTCTAGCCAGCCAGTCATGTGTTCAAATCCCACCCGAGTCACCTGTACATATCGTGGTTCCTGCTGCTATGTAGGATTCTAGCCAGCCAGTCATGTGTTCAAATCCCACCCGAGACACCTGTACTGCTCGTGGTTCCTGCTGCTATGGAGGATTCTAGCCAGCCAGTCATGTGTTCAAATCCCACCCGAGTCACCTGTACATATAGTGGTTCCTGCTGCTATGTAGGATTCTAGCCGGCCAGTCATGTGTTTAACCACCCGAGTCACCTGTACATATAGGGGTTCCTGCATGTAGGATTCTAGCCGGCCAGTCATGTTCAAATCCCACCCGAGTCACCTGTACATATAGTGGTTCCTGCTAATGTAGGATTCTTAGCCGGCCAGTCATGTGTTCAAATCCCACCCGAGTCACCTGTACATATAGTGGTTCCTGCTGCTATGTAGGATTCTAGCCGCCAGTCATGTGTTCAAAACCCACCCGAGTCACCTGTACATATAGTGGTTCCTGCTATGTAGGATTCTAGCCGGCCAGTCATGTGTTCAAATCCCACCCGAGTCACCTGTACATATAGTGGTTCCTGCTGCTACATGTATGTAGGATTCTAGCCGGCCAGTCATGTGTTCAAATCCCAATCTGAGTCACCTGTACATATCGTGGTTCCTGCTGCTATGTAGGATCTCTAGCCGGTCAGTCATGTGTTCAAATCCCACCCGAGTCACCTGTACATATAGTGGTTCCTGCCAAGGCTATGTAGGATTCTAGCCGGCCAGTCATGTGTTCAAATCCCACCCGAGTCACCTGTGTACATATAGTGGTTCCTGCTGCTATGTAGGATTCTAGCTGGCCAGTCATGTGTTCAAATCCCACCCGAGTCACCTGTACATATAGTGGGTCCTGATGGTATGTAGGATTCTAGCCGGGCAGTCTTGTGTTCAAATCCCACCCGAGTCACCTGTACATATAGTGGTTCCGCTGCTATGTAGGATCTCTAGCCGGCCAGTCATGTGTTCAACCCACCTGAGTCACCTGGCTATCGTGGTTCCTGCTGCTATGTAGGGATTCTAGCCGGTCAGTCATGTGTTCAAATCCCAACCTGAGTCACCTGTACATATAGTGGTTCCTGCTGCTATGGTGATTCTAGCCGGCCAGTCATGTGTTCAAATCCCCACCGAGTCACCTGTACATATCGTGGTTCCTTGCTGCTATGTAGGATTCTAGCCGGCCAGTCATGTGTTCAAATCCCACCCGAGTCACCTGTACATATCGTGGTTCCTGCTGCTATGTAGGATTCTAGCCGGCCAGTCATGTGTTCAAATCCCACCTGAGTCACCTGTACATATAGTGGTTCCCGCTGCTATGTGGGACCTAGCTGGCCAGTCATGTGTTCAAATCCCACCTGAGTCACCTGTACATATAGTGGTTCCTGCTGCTATGTAGATCTAGCTGGCTCAGTCATGTGTTCAAATCCCACCCGAGTCACCCCGTACATATAGTGGTTCCTGCTGCTATGTAGGATTCTAGCCGGCCAGTCATGTGTTCAAATCCCAACCCGAGTCACCTGTACATATAGTGGTTCCTGCTGCTATGTAGATTCTAGCCGGCCAGTCATGTGTTCAAATCCCACCCGAGTCACCTGTACATATCGTGGTTCCTGTTGCTATGTAGGACTTGGCCAGTCATGTGTTCAAATCCCACCCGAGTCACCTGTACATATCGTGGTTCCTGCTGCTATGTAGGATTCTAGCCGGCCAGTCATGTGTTCAAATCCCACCTGAGTCACCTGTACATATAGTGGTTCCTGCTGCTATGTAGGATTCTAGCCGGCCAGTCATGTGTTCAACCCACCCGAGTCACCTGTACATATAGTGGTTCTTGCTATGTAGGATTCTAGCTGGCCAGTCATGTGTTCAAATCCCACCCGAGTCACCTGTACATAGTGGTTCCTGCTGCTATGTAGGATTCTAGCTGGCCAGTCATGTGTTCAAATCCCACCCGAGTCACCTGTACATAGTGGTTCCTGCTGTTATGTAGGATTCTAGCCGGTCAGTCATGTGTTCAAATCCCACCCTGAGTCACCTGTACATACATGTATAGTGGTTCTGCTGCTATGTAGGATCTCTAGCCACAGTCAGTGTGTTCAAATCCCACCCTGAGTCACCTGTACATAGTGGTTCCTGCCACATAGATTCACCACTATTAGTCATGTGTTCAAATCCCACCCGAGTCACCTGTACAGGTCGTGGTTACTGCTGCTAGCTAGGATTCTAGCCGGCCAGTCATGTGTTCAAATCCCACCCGAGTCACCTGTACATATAGTGGTTCCCTGTTGCCATGTAGATCTCTAGCCGGCCAGTCATGTGTTCAAATCCCACCTGAGTCACCTGTACATATAGTGGTTCCTGCTGCTATGGTAGGATTCTAGCCGGCCAGTCATGTGTTCAATCCCACCCGAGTCACCTGTACATAGTGGTTCCTGCTATGTAGGATTCTAGCCGGCCAGTCATGTGTTCAAATCCCACCCGAGTCACCCACATATAGTGGTTCCTGTTGCTATGTAGGATTCTAGCTGGCCAGTCATGTGTTCAAATCCCACCCGAGTCACCTGGTGTATATATAGTGGTTCCTGCTGCTATGTAGGTTAGTTCCTGGCTATTCAAGGTGTTCAAATCCCACCTGAGTCACCTGTACATATAGTGGTTCCTTTGCTATGTAGGATTTCTAGCCGGCCAGTCATGTGTTCAAATCCCACCTGAGTCACCTGTACATATCGTGGTTCCGTTGCTATGTAGGATTCTTAGCCGGCCAGTCATGTGTTCAAATCCCAAACCTGAGTC
Source organism: Zoroaster sp. YZ-2022 (assembly GCA_029582265.1). Classification (NCBI taxonomy): domain Eukaryota; kingdom Metazoa; phylum Echinodermata; class Asteroidea; order Forcipulatida; family Zoroasteridae; genus Zoroaster; species Zoroaster sp. YZ-2022. Next base: position 31,423,869 of record CM055825.1, on the reverse strand, counting down.
ACCTGTACATATCGTGGTTTCCCTGTAGGATCTTTCGCCGGTTGTCATGTGTGTTCAAATCCCACCCGAGTCACCTGTACATATAGTGGTTCCTGCTGCTATGTAGGATTCTAGCCGGCCAGTCATGTGTTCAAATCCCACCCGAGTCACCTGTACATATAGTGGTTCCTGCTGCTATGTAGGATTCTAGCCGGCCAGTCATGTGTTCAAATCCCACCCGAGTCACCTGTACATATAGTGGTTCCTGCTGCTATGTAGGATTCTAGCCGGCCAGTCATGTGTTCAAATCCCACCCGAGTCACCTGTACATATCGTGGTTCCTGCTGCTATGTAGGATTCTAGCCGGCCAGTCATGTGTTCAAATCCCACCTGAGTCACCTGTACATATAGTGGTTCCTGCTATGTAAGTGGATTTCTAGCTGGCCAGTCATGTGTTCAAATCCCACCCTGAGTCACCTGTACATATAGTGGTTCCTGTTGCTATGTGATTCTAGCCGGCCAGTCATGTGTTCAAATCCCACCGAGTCACCTGTACATATAGTGGTTCCTGCTGCTATGTAGGATTCTAGCCGGCCAGTCAGTGTTCAAATCCCACCCGAGTCACCTGTACATATAGTGGTTCCTGCTGCTGCTATGTAGGATTCTAGCCGGCCAGTCATGTGTTCAAATCCCACCCTGAGTCACCTGTACATATAGTGGTTCCTGCTGCTATGTAGGATTCTAGCCGGCCAGTCATGTGTTCAAATCCCACCCGAGTCACCTGTACATATAGTTCTTATGTAGGATTCTAGCCGGCCAGTCATGTGTTCAAATCCCACCCGAGTCACCTGTACATATAGTGGTTCCTGCTGCTATGTAGGATTCTAGCCGGCCAGTCATGTGTTCAAATCCCACCCGAGTCACCTGTACATATCGTGGTTCCTGCTGCTATGTAGGATTCTAGCCGGCCAGTCATGTGTTCAAATCCCACCCGAGTCACCTGTACATATCGTGGTTCCTGCTGCTATGTAGGATTCTAGCCGGCCAGTCATGTGGTTCAAATCCCACCCGAGTCGCCTGTGCATTTTTTCACAAAACACTGAAAGCACTGAGTACATGTACGTGTACAGTGCATCGAAGTATAAATTACATCAGTGTAGGGCAAAATCAAATCAATTAATTATCACCCGACGCAAGAATTTCATCAATCTAAATTTATATATGGGCACATAATAATAATAATAATAATAATGTATAGATTTATATAGCGCACGTATCCACCAACTAAGTGGCGCTCAAGGCGCATTATATTATTATCCCTGCTCATAAGGCTCATAAGGGGCCTCATAAATCATTCCTGAAACCATCTCAGCCCTGGGAGTATACAGCTCAATTGCTGCCATTTCTAGCGCATAGAGAGCAAACCATCTCTGCCTTCACAGGTACCCATTTAACCCTGGGTGGAGAGAAGCAATTATGGTTAAGTGCCTGGGGACACAGGTGTCACGGCTGGGCTCGAACCCACCTCTGCTGCTGGCAAATACCCAGAACTTGAGTTCAGTGCGCTGACCACTCGGCCACGACAATCCTTTTTCGTGCATTATAAAAAACACTGGACCTACGGCTTTACGTCCCATCCGAAGGACGAAGCAATTATGGTTAAGTACCTTGCTCAAGGATACAAGTGTCACGACCGGGGCTCGAACCCACACCCTGCTGCTGGCAACACCAGAACTTGAGTTCGGTGCGCTAGACCGCTCGGCCACGACACTCCATGTCCATTACTCGTATTTTTAACTTTCACCGGTGATTCCAGGCAATTTTGTTTTTAATCTTAAAATCAAAATTTCCATGAAAGAAAGGAAAACTAATTTGTAGTTTAGTTAAAATGAAATATTTGACCAAATTTTTATAGCTAGAAAACATCCTGTCCCCTTGTGGTGATTGTAATCATAATTGTTGGTTGCTTGTAAAACTTCAATTTTGGAAGTATTTTTCTCATTATCGGTGAATGATTTTGCTTATATTGTTAAGCAAAATACTACACAAAATTCAAATATTGCTAATTAATATTCAAATATTGCTAATTAAAATTCAAATATTGCTAATCAAAATTCAAATATTGCTAATCAAAATTCAAATATTGCTCATCAAAATTCAAATATTGCTAATCAAAATTCAAATATTGTTCATCAAAATTCAAATATTGTTCATCAAAATTTGTTTTGCATTAGATACATTAGAGAAAGCTTCTCACTGACATTTCCTGATTTGTACATACACTGGTTTCTTGTCCCTCATGTAGAAAAACTATGGTCAAGTAGTGTCTGACTGTAGCAAAGCTTTGGAACTTAATTCTCGTTATGTGAAAGCGTTGTTCCGACGATCCAAGGCGTATGAGAACATGGACCAAAAGATGCAGTGCTTAGAAGGTAAGAAACCTGTATTGTCTATGAATGGTAAGGGAACCTGTCTTGTCTGTGAATGGTATTGTATTGTCTGTGAATGGTAAGAAACCTGTATTGTCTATGAATGGTAAGACACCTGTCTTGTTCAGTGAATGGTAAGACACCTGTCTTGTTCTGTGAATGGTAAGACACCTGTCTTGTCTCAGATTGGTAAGACACCTGTCTTGTTCTGTGAATGGTAAGACACCTGTTCTTGTCTCGTAGAATGGTTAGACACCTGTCTTGTCTGTGAATGAAGACACCTGTCTTGTTCAGAATGGTAAGACACCTGTCTTGTCTGTGAATGGTAAGACACCTGTCTTGTCTATGAATGGTAAGACACCTGTCTTGTCTGTGAAGTAACCCGTCTTGTCTGTGAATGGTAAGTAACCCGTCTTGTCTGTGAATGGTAAGACACCTGTCTTGTCTGTGAATGGTAAGGAACCCGTCTTGTCTGTGAATGGTAAGAAACCCGTCTTGTCTGTGAATGGTAAGGAACCCGTCTTGTCTGTGAATGGTAAGGAACCCGTCTTGTCTATGAATGGTAAGGAACCTGTCTTGTCTGTGAATGGTAAGAAACCTGTCTTGTCTTGTCTGGGAATTGTAAGACACCTGTCTTTATCCTGCGGTAAAGACCAAGCGTCAAACTTTTATTCCCATAAATGCCTGTATCAATTTCAATTTCAAATTGTAAAAAAAAATGTAGTTTTTTGTTTAACCCTCCTACTATTGATGCACTTCAGTGGAAAGTTGCTGTAGAGGTCAAAACCAGTCAACTGCCTGTTTTGACTGTTGACCCAAATGTGCACACAGGGTAAATTTTGACTAGTTTTTACTGTCATTTTGACCACCCTGAACAATACCAGACAATACTTTTACCAGTCAAAATGGTCGACTCATTTTAACCTGTAAATGTACTTACTACACGTAAGGTTTGACAGTGTTTGATTTTTAAGTGCACCTTGGGAAGTATATCAACATTTTGACTGATTTTGACCCTTGTAGTAGTAGGAAGGTTAATAAAGCCCAACAGAAATGGGCAAACTCATGTTTAAGGGACACACAAAACACTTTCAAAGAACATGAGTCAGCGTGATACAAAACAATCTTCTTCCCTCTAATCGGTTCAAATGCACGTTGCACGTCGGCTAAATAGATAAGCCATGTCTTTACCATCCGTTAATACACCCCCATGTGATTAAGTTTGGTCCATCAGTCAGATTGTCTAAACTGTCTTGGGCAGTTATGAATTGTAGTAATGTAAGCAATATTGTTGCTATGCTTTTTATATCTTTTGTTTCAGATGCAACTGCAGTGTGTATTTTAGAAAACTTTAGACATGGTCAGAGCATGATGTTGGCTGATAAAATGCTGAAGGAACTAGGCAAAGAGAAAGCAGCACAACGATACAAGGTACCAGACTTCATATGCACTTATACTAATAACCAGCATACTAGCACAATGATACAAGGTACCAGACTTCATATGCACTTACACTAATAACGAGCATACTAGCACAATGATACAAGGTACCAGACTTCATATGCACTTACACTAATAACGAGCATACTAGCACAATGATACAAGGTACCAGACTTCATATGCATTTACACTAATAACAAGCATACTAGCACAACGATACAAGGTACCAGATTTCATATGCACTTATACTACTTACACTTGTAAGACGACACTCCACTATATAAAACCACTACACACTATTGGTAATTTAAAAAAAAAAAAACACAATCAAAGATTTAAAGGGAAACTCCACCCAGGAATAAAATATATTGAAAGAGTGTGAAATGACATGTTGACTCCCATTTTTTTTTTATTGGTTATGGTTATCCTAAAAAATGAATATTTCATCACCGACTCTGCGAGTCCATGGAAGCCGCCATTTTGTTTTAGAATCTGGTTACATCCAGGATATTACATGTATAACGTAGTGTCTGCACCATCGGTCTCAGCTAACTGCACGGGCACTGCGTTATGCAAGCAGCTCATGCGGTACGTGCACGAACGTGTTGGGGTCTGATCATGGTACTCCCAATTTAGTTCTGTGTGTGTGGTGGTGACCATGGTTGCAGGGGTGTTATTTGTCCGGATTGTTGTGATCCTCCTGATTTTAAAGATAAAAGCAAATGCTCAGAACTATATATTTCACCCAATAACCCTAGCAAAATATACATGGATTTTTCAAAACTGCCTAATCACACCCCTGTGGTTGACTGAAGTCACCAATGGTATTTAAAGCAACAAGATATTTTTGTTGTTGACTAAATTCGCCAATAGTAATGAAGGGGTCGGGCCTTTTTTTTTTTTTTTAATTACTCAAGTGGATTAAGGATTTTTCTCCCAAAGTTGGGCAGGTAACCGTAAAAAATATCACTGATTGAGGGCACTCAATTAGAGAGCTCAATTGTTGAATTTGTTGATAGTCTGTACACTTACTCACAACACTGATAATTATTCATGGTTGATTGAGTGGCAACCAGACACTTCTTGTTGTTTTCCACACCACCTTTACCGGTAGGTACGAGTGAATTGCACTGCATGAAATTTTCAGTTAAGGAGGGCTGGGGACATATGACATAAAACACAATAAAGGGGCCACTTTCCTACCGTCACGTTAGCAGTTTTTTCTAATGGTTGTATTTTTTTTTATATCGAAAACCACCCAAAGAATTTCAACATTTGAATAGACATGCATGCTTATTCTAAAGATAATTTGAGTTGATTATTACTATTATTTTTTTAATTACCCTAAAATTTCCATCAACAAATGGACGGAAAAGTGAGGTAACTTTTTCCGTCCAATTTTTATGGAAATTTGAGGGTAAAAAACTAAATAAAAAAATGAAAAAATTAAATAAATCAACTCAAATTAGTTCTATTATAAGCCTGCATGTCCATTCACATGTTGAAACACTTTTTGGTCGGTTTCAGGTACTTAAAAATAAATAACAACCATTGGAAAAACTGCTAACGTGACGGATGCAAAGTGGCCCCCTTTATTGTGTTTTATGTCATAACCATAGGGGTGTCTGTTTCAATTTTGGACACCCTATTTCATCTGTCATTTACATGTAAAAGTATTGTAAGTGAACAATTTGGACACCCTGTTTTGAAATTTCCATCAAATTTGAACACCCTATTTCTAAATCCTGGCTAACACCTTGACTGGGGAAGGGATTTATGGAGCGTTGATATCAATGTACATGTAATACGTGTACATTAGGCCCAAATGCATAAATCCCCCGGTGTTATAAATCCCCCGGTGTTATAAATCCCCCGGTGTTATAAATCCCCCGGTGTTGGCCCGGTCTTAAATTAGCCCGGTGTGAGTCATGAAAGCGCTCGGTAACTCAAGCGTATCGCTTAGTTGCCTTCTGGACTCTGGCTCTGGGGTCGAACAAAAGGCTGGCTAATCGGATAAGTCACTATTGTTAAAGGATTATTCGCTGGCTAGTGATTTTGGATAGTGTCGGAGGTGCCAGTTACTACGATTTTTGGTTTAATTCAGACGATTTCTTCACCCCTTTTAAGATTTTTCTGTGTAAATTTCCGTTGGTAATATGCACACGTTAATAGGTCTTGAGTCCTTTTTATTTCCCCAGCACATAACATTAGGATGCACATACCTCGTAGCAGACTAATAATTGTATGAATCTTAGCGCCTAAATCAGCGACTATGTGGCTGTGTGTACATAAAAATATAATTCTCCTTGGTAACTTCGCCTGTATCGGCGTAAACAAGCGCCACAGCTTCCCAGGTCTCCGCAGTTTACGCACAAACATAATACATCTGTACGTTGGGACCGGCGTAGACAAATCGTCTTAAAATACTACTATAAAAGCTACTTCTCTTTTGCACCGGCGACGAATAATGTTCCACATGCCTTGAGCGTAACATGTACAGTATACAAATGAAAATTTGAACGTGGATGCACATTTTAGTCTGTGGACTCATCGTCGAAAAAAGTCCCCCATATGCAACTTCGGGTACAATCTTTGAAAATTTCATGGATTATTCTTCAAACCATAAAGAATCCAAATCAACTTGATGCCATTTTTTCTATGACCGGAATGATGTTTTCGAGGTATTTTTCGAACTAAAACGCAAACGACGAAACAAAAATTAACGAATTAGCCTACACTTTTTCCCAATTGATGCACAACGCATTTTTCGGAATCATTCGTGTTACCACTGTGCAATAGTATTCTCAATTGGTGTCCATTTCGCAGCCGGGACACTGCCATGTGTCACTTCGCGCTGTATCCGAAAATCACACACAGTGCGGTGCAGTGTACATGTATGGTTTATACGTGATTCATGTCGCGACGCGTCGGTGCATCCCATCACTGAACTGTCTTTGTTGCATGGTTTTGTGTCACAATATCTTCGTATTAAGTACATGTAGAACAAATAACATTATTCTTAACAGTTATACACTGTTGGCAATGAAAAATTGCCACAGACATTTGTAGAAAACCTACTTCGAGACATCCAGGCACGGAAAAGGAACACATCGGACAATGACAGAGCCCGGATGTTATGTCTTAATTTGCTGAAGAGGGAAATCCCGAAAGATGAACTTGCCTGTCAGAATGTGACAGGAAACTCGCGCGACGAGAATAACAAAATATGTCAAATACCACAAATCAACGGTGAAGTGATTCATGCGATATTTCAGCAAGCAAAACAACAATTCCCCGAATTCACAGACTGGTACACGGACCATAAGTGTAAAACTGTAGAAGTCCTCAACGACGGTTGCAAACGGGCAAGACAAGAATTAAAGGGTCGACTGACAAACTAAGTTTACAATTGGGAATAAAACAGCTCTCCGGTATAAAGTTTGGTTGATTGTATTTAAAAAATAATTGTAAGATGAATATATTTGTGGAAATAGGGGATCGGGGTTTAAAATAATGTTTTGTAATAAAAGTGTTTTGAAATTTCATAACCTGAAGTACATTGTCTGTTCTTACATGTTAAAATGTTACATGTTAAAATGTTAGACCCAAAATTCAAATTCCTTGTACAAAACTCATTTTGATTGAAACGGCAAAAAATATCAAACTTAATCAAAAATAACCAAATTGATGAAATGTTTCAAAAGTAAAAAAAAAAAATTACTGTATAAGCGTTGGTACCGTGAGTGAAATCGTCTAAACTGATGTGTCTATTTTAATATGTTATATCGCCAAATCCATTCATATTAATACAACACTGAAATTTTAAAGGCTGTGGTTGTATTTTGTCCTGTAAGAGTTTACATAAAATATTGTTCTTCGCGGTGATTTTTTATATTCTTATTTCACGAGCCCATCACAGCTGGAGTAGGCTCAATAGGCGGAACAGCCAAAAGGGCCAATAAAGGGGACCCTTCCAATCACTGATTGCGTTACGGATCACGTGATGCATTTCTGCTATTCCGTGAAAACACATACCCGTACACATTATTTTAAATCACAAATCATTTGGTGCTGTGACCACTTTCGCTCGATTTTCAAGTATTAAACATTGAACCATTTTCAAGCAGTACAAGTAGCACTTTCCCTGTTTTTGTTCGTAAGGAAATATTGAGAAGAATTCTTCCTCTCTTCAAATCTGGAATCATAACTGAAAAAAATGTGTTCTTGTTCTTTGAAAACGATTTTGCAAACGGAATGTTTTTGTACTAGTTTCTAGGTGTGTGTACGCAATGCTGTGTTATTTCAAAATTTAGCACTGGTTCCTGTGACATACCTAGCAATACTGTGACATGCCTAGGTGTGTGTACGCAATGCTGTGGTATTTCAAAATTTAGCACTGGTTCCTGTGACATGCCTAGCAATACGCCATCTTTAACGGTTCTTTTGCATAAATAAATTATTGACCTCAATTATAGTTCTAAAATGTATGCCCCTCGTCATAACTTCTGCAAAAATATTACACGTTTGGGAAGTTTTTTTTAAATATTTTTTTAAATATTTTTTTTAGGGAACTCTATAAAAGCACTCACACGTAGTTAATACTGGCAAGTCTTGCGGTTTTAAGGATTAGCGCTGGAGGCCCTTTGAATCTGCTGACTGCCAGCGGAGCTATTGTTCCCTTACCCAGGAGGATTAGCGCTTGGCAAATTAGTTCTTTTGTTGTCCGTACTGGCTGGCAAGCAAGCAAAGATCTCTCCAGAATCCATAATGAGGATAAACCCGGTCTGATTCAAATTTTAGCCCGGTAAACAATACCGGGTTCTGACCGGGCTACCAAATTCCACCGGGTTATTTATGCATTTGGGCCTTAGTATACGCTGAATGCACGGAAAGTCAAGCAGCTGGGCTGTAAGCATTTTTTTACCTTAGAGAATTGTCATTTTCCGGCAGCAATTTTAATTTTTTTTTCTTTAAAAATCAGGAATTTTTGGGCGGTTGGCCTGCATTCCAAGTTATTAAAAAATGCCTTAAGTAATAAAGGGCTGTGATGTTTGTCTTGTACATCTAGGAGCGAGTGCCAAGTCTACCTTCCGGTCAGTTCATTCGATCTTATTTCTCTTCATTCTCCGATGATGGGATCTCCCGCTCTGATGATGGCTATGAAGAAGATGGACGAGGTGATCATGGGTAAGGTCAAAGTTCAGGGGGTCATAGGTCATGACAAACTTTCAGAGATCTGTTCAAACACTTCAGAAAAAGCAAAAGTTGGGGAAAAATATATTTTGTTTATATACTTTGAGAATGCTATTGCTAGAAAAAAAGTTATCGTTTATTTCCCTGACTGCCACTTATATCTATGTGAAAAATTTGGTTTAAAAAGCACTGGTCAGTTTATTTTGGTTTTGACATGAGCCCAAATTTGATTCCCATATTTCAACAACAAAGATGGTTGCTCTGTTAGCATTTGATTTCAGAAACAGCATCACAAGCTGTGATCTACAAACAAGCGCCCTCAATAGTTCATGCATCGAGTGGAGTTTGGACATAAGCCTCACTTTGATTCCCATAGAGTTATTAAGAAACAAAGATGGCTGCTCCTTGAAAAACATGTCTTGGAGTACAATGTCACTGTACTGAACAGCATGGAATCTATGCAAAATGTTCACTGTAGTGGTCATTCTTTATATAACCCTTAGAACCATTCTCAATGCAACAGTATGCAACAGAGAACAAAAGAACCATTGTTCTAGCTGGTGGATCTCGTTGCATTGAGCAGCCTGCACACATTTCTGTCGTTACATTGTGTTGCATTCAGCAGGGTGAAATGACTGTAGGGGGGTTAAAGGGACAGTATCATCACGACTTTCAACAGGGCATGGAATCGGTGTCCTAGTTTAAGATGAACACAGTGACTGAAAATTACTGGCTCATTTATGCAGCAGCAACGGTAATATGACCTTATCATGTGGGGTATTATTTTCAGTCACCGAGTTAAAACTAGCACTCCAATTCCATGCCCTGTTGATTGTGACGATACTGTCCCTTTAAATTCAATCATGGTTGTAATGTTAGTACAAATGGGAGGTAAGGCTCATGTTGGATACAGCCACATGTTTGTTATATAGCAGTGTTCTACTAATTTGTACACAGTTTTACCTTGAACTTCAATAAATCTTTTGAAAGTAAATTGCATCATCTTGTTCTATGGTGCAAAATTGTAATTTTTAGTTAAAAATTTTAGTTTTGAATAAACTCCATTGCAGACTGCACACTGACATTTGAACTTCATGCATCAGAAAGCATCAATAAACTTCCTGCAATGATTGTTTTACCCTCTTACTATAGAGCTGCACTTTAGTGGCAAGTAGCTATAGAGGTCAACCCTAGTCAACTGCCTGGTTTAACTGTTGACCTAAATGTGCACACAGGGGCATTTTTGACTGAATTTTACTGTCATTTTGACCACCCTGAACAATACCAGACAATGCTTTTTATCAGTCAAAAATGGTCAACTCATTTTGACCTGTAAATGTACTTACTACACATAAGGTTTGACAGTGTTTGACAGCACTAGATATACCTTGGCAAAAATATACCAATGCGGCAAAAAAGAAAATTCTTCTAAAATTATTGGTTGTATTTTTGAAATACTGGGTTTAGTAAGCCGGTTAGCAAATTTCTAAACGGTTAGTGCCATTTCTGTCAGTTAACCATCCCAGTACTAGTCTAATGGAAATTACCTTTACCAAGAGATAATTAACTTTATACCTCTATAATAATTAAATTCATGGTGTTTATTTGATTACTCACCATAAATAGCAATAACACAGGCTACCGTAAGGCTCATCAACTCTTCACTAATGGCGACTATGATGGTGTGATTGAGGCGTGTGATGATGAGATTAATTCTGAGGGAGATAAGATTGGTGAGGCTCTACTCCTTAGAGCTACATTCTACCTCCTGAAGGGACAGTCAGCCGAGGCTAGACCAGATCTAGACAAACTTATTGATATGGATAATGGCAGCAAAAAGGTATGTTTAATAATTGAGCTGATCAGAAAATATACTCTGTCCTTAAAGCATTTCCAAAGTCCATAGTATTAGCCAGAGGGGTGTCTGGGTGTCTTTTAGACACCCTTTTTCAATTTTGGACACCCTATTTCATCTGTCATTTACATGTTTTGAAATTTCCAGCAAATTTGGACACCCTATTTCTAAATCCTGGCCAATCTCGCCTGCAAAAACCACTGGGTCATTCTCCCAGTATTATCGTGAGACTCGCCTGGAAAGCAGTGATGAAGCTGCAGTCCTCAAAAAAACTGCCATTGTTAACTCCCTAATCCATTGACAAAAGAGTGTTCTTGTGCAGAGTAGACCTTTTGAATTGCCAATTAAGCCTTTCCATTGTGTGGACAGATTAACATTGGGCCAGATTAGCCCAGTCAGACAAAACGGTTACATCAAACTAGTGCTGCTGGCTTCTATTGTTAAGGTTTTTCTAAAAGGTCTTGGAGGAGACTTGGAGTAAAAAATAGTGAGGGCGGGAATTTTTGCAGGTGAGAATTTAGATTGTTCTGGGTGGAGTTAGTGGTCCCTAACACCTTGCCAAAGTCGATAAAAATTATGACGATTTACCAGACAGTTGAAGAAAACACCAGTATATCAGAAAAAGTTATTTCTGTTGTGATAAAGTATATGGTATATCATCATCAATTTGTTTGGTTTTTCTGATTAGTTGTGAGTCAACATGCTGGTCTTATGTAGTAGCACGCACATCATGTTATCAAGAAATATCTTTGTTTGGTTTCTATGTGTATAATGAGCCAACTCACTGATCATACATGTTAGCATGTACATTGTAGATGATGTGTTCATGAAATCAATTTGTTTGGTTTCTCTGTGTATATGAGAGCCAATGTATTGGTCATACATGTTAACATATATATGATGTCATTATTTATAGGTAGATGAAATTCATGCGTCGGGTGATAAACAATTGACGCAGGAATTTTATCAATCTATAAATATCGCGGCACCGATAGGTTAAGACGTCTGCACTAGTAAGCAGGAGGTCATGGGTTCGAATTCCACCCGAAGCGCATGTGGAGTGTTTTTCCACAGACACTTGAAAAGCACTGAGTATACAGTGCTATACACACGTTGGTGCAGGGCAAAATTAAATCAGTTGATGTAATCATGAAATATATGTAGAGGCCTTGGGCAGACATTTATTGCCCACCCCCTAAATTTTTTGGTTTCTACTTGGTTTTGGCTGTTTCATGTCAGTAAAAATGCTTTAGTCCACACTGTAGCATGAAACAGCAGTGGTGGCACAACCTCAAGGTGTTATGCAACTTCCTGTGTACAGAGAACTGGTGAGTTGGCAGTCTTTGTTCCCCCAAGCCATTACCATGCTTGATGACTTTGGAGAAACATCGAAAGCAGTTTTGTGCAACAATTCACCAGTGTCTTTGTACCATTATTTTTACAGAGTCATCATCATTAATGTCCACCTTGGTGTATTAATCCTCATTATTACCCGGGTGCAACATTTGGCGACCACGAAGGGACAGGTGTGTTTGCCCCAACATCAATGGAGGGACGGACGCCGGCACCTGTTCTGAGACTATGAACCAGCGGTAAAAGCTACTTGAAGGGGAGTTGAGCAACAGTCTGCGTGAATAACGGACATCGAGAGCTGAACGAAGGTGAGGACGAAAACTGTGGAGAGACGTGGGACCAGTGGTGTGAAGTAACGGTAGATCGACTGAGCCTATACATATAGGCAGGTTATTATTCACCGGAGGACGCCAGGTAGCCCACCAGACGCCATGGAGGAGTCGGCCTTCGATAAGTATCAGAATGTCTTAAGTCGGGTAGGGAGTTTGAAACCACAAGATCTTCTTCAAGTATGCCAGCACCTGGGGCTCCCAGGTTTTGAGAATTTGATAGAGACGGAGGAGAGCGCAAAGACCCTCATCAAGAAAATCCATCAACATCTTATGAGGAAAGAGCTGGAGGAGGAACAAGAAGAGGAGAGAATGGCGTTCTACTCTGAGCTGCAGACATTTCTGCAGGGTTTGACCCCTGAACAGCCGAAACTGACAGCCAAGCCCTTACAGGATGCAGACGCAGAGGCCACCATTCACTCTGAAACCACCAAAACTGGACTAATGACCCTCGCCCGCAGGGAATTTAAAATATCCGGACAGATTGGAGAGCCTGGCCAGCGAGATAGGCTGACCTTTTCAAGTCTTGCACACCAAATAGAGAGTGGCCGTGCCAAAGGTCACAGTGAGCGGGAGGTCGTCGAGGCGGTGATCCGTGCGGTAGTCCCGGGATCTTCCTTACGGAGTTACCTTGAGGGAAGGACAAGCCTGACTTTACCGAGTCTCCGTCGATTACTGCGATCGCACTATCGGGAAAAGGATGCTACTGAGTTATAACACCAACTCTCTCGTCTGGCTGAAGACAACAAGGAGTCAGCGCAGAGTTTTCTGGTACGAGCCCTTGATTTACGCCAGAAAGTGATGTTTGTAAGTCAAGAGACCGGATCGGGGCTGAAGTACGACTCATCGCTGGTACAGAATATGTTTTTGCATGCTCTCCTCACGGGCCTGAGGAACGACACAGTGAAAAACGAGATCCGACCTTTACTTGAAGACCCAACGACCACGGATGAAAGTCTGTTTGAGAAACTAAACACGGCTGCGGGTCACGAGGCCGAACGCAGAGAAAAGTTGGGCCAGCCAAGTACTGCCTCTGTCAAAGCTATCGAGCGAAAACCAGTGAGGAAGCTGACAATAGGAAACCGAGGTCGGGTACTCTGATGACTGACCTCGCAGAATTGAAACCGGAATTGCGGAAATAGCTACCAAAAGACAGCTAACAAACCTACAGGATACCCTTCACCCCAGCGGGCCCCAGGAACAAAGAAGGCAGCATGACCAAAGACGGCCACAGAACACCCAGACGAGACGTAGGGGTTGTCCGGGCTGCCAACAGCAGGGTAATGGTGATTACTGCAATCACTGTTACCGATGTGGCTCGAGCGAACATTTCGCCCGGGGATGTCGTCAGTCCAGGAACTACCAGGCGGAAACGGCGAGAGGTTACTACAGCGGGACGAGCAGTAACCGGACAATCATCAGCCACCAAGTCCCATGCACAAGTATGCCACATTTCTCCTTCAAAACAAACCAAAGTGACCCGACTTGTGGGAGAACGATGCTTGGTAAATTGCTGGATCCAAGGTAAAGACAAAGGCATTGTGGGATACTGGCGCACAGGTTTCTATCATCCCCAATGACTGGAAAACAACAAACATCCCCAATTTACCGATACGGCCCCTTTCAGAACTCCTCGGTGCAGAGAACCTCAACCTTACCGCAGCGAATGGCTCCCCCATCCCCTTTGAGGGCTGGCTTGAAGTCCCCTTCAAATTGGTAGCAGGGCGGAGTCAACAGATTAGAGTACCAATGTTAGTCACCCAAGCAGCTGCAGGAGTCCCGATCATTGGTTACAATGTGATTGAGGAGTTCGTCAAAAGGGATAACTCTGATTCCGGTCCAGTGCAAGCAGTGGAAGCGGCTTTTCCATCTATCGCAAAGAGGGAAGTAAGAGCTCTGGTCCATCTCATCAAAGAAGAGTTGCCTAGCAACATCTGCAGCGCCATGGTGGGGAGGAGAGATGTCACAATACCTAAGCGAAGTGTCATGGAGGTGTCATGCCGTGCATACCCCAACTGTTCGACGGAGGGTAGATCCGTTCTCTTCGAGCCAGACCTTACAGCACCATTTCCCGATGTACTCCAGCCTCAACCATCCGTGATCAGACTGGGAAAGGGCTCGTCATGTCAAGTCCCCATCCTGATAGCAAACTCCGCAAATCACGATGTGGTGCTCAGGAGACGCACCCCCCTTGGCAATCTTTTTCACATTGATGAGATCCTACCATACGAGTGCGTGAATACAGAACCAACCCGACCAGAAGTGCAGGTGAGCTCTGTCAGATCTACTGAAGACAGTGGTGAATGGGTCCCTCCTGTTGATATTAGCCACCTAACAGAACAACAGCGTGACCTAGCAACTGAGATGTTGAAGGAGGAGGCAGGAGCATTTGCCCGAGATGAAAATGACTTAGGATGCATTCGTGACTTACAAATGCACCTCCGTTTACAAGATGACCAACCTGTCCAGAAGTCGTACATGTCAGTACCCCCACCCCTCTATCGAGAAGTTAAATCTTATTTACAAGATTTAATAACACGAGGATGGATCTCGAAGTCAGAATCCCCTTATTCGTCTCCAGTTGTGTGTGTAAGAAAGAAGGATGGATCTCTCCGTCTGTGTATCGACTACCGAGAGCTCAACCGCAAGACGATACGGGACAGACAGCCGATTCCTCGCATCCAAGATGCCCTTGATAGTCTCGGGGAAACTCTTGGTTTACTACACTGGACCAGGGCAAGGCCTATCATCAAGGATTTATGGCAGAAGAGAGTCGTGCAGCAACAGCATTCATCACTCCCTGGGGCTTGTACGAGTGGCTTCGTATCCCATTGGCCTCACTCAATGCCTCTGCTGTATTCCAGCGGTGTATGGAGTCTTGTCTGGAAGGACTGGTTGGTGAAATTGCTGTGGTTTACCTAGATGACATCTTGGTCTACGGTGACACATTTGAAAACCACCTGGAGTATCTTCGTCGAGTCTTACGTCGCTTACAGGAGAAAGGTGTCAAATTGAAACCTAGTAAGTGCAGCCTCTTCCAGAAGGAAGTCCGCTACCTGGGACGGATCGTTTCAAGCGAAGGATACAAGATGGACCCCGCTGATGTCGCGGCAGTGGAGTTACTTCGAGAGAAGAAACCAGGCACCGTTGGCGAGTTGAGGAAGATGCTGGGTCTGCTCGGATACTACCGACAATACATCCAAAATTTTTCCAGCATTGCCAAGCCGCTGTACGAGCTGCTAAGGAAACCAGGCTCTGATGATCCGTCTGCAAAGGACAATAAGAGACCACAGTAACCACCCAAGGGATCTCCAAGGAAAAGCAATGCTGGACAAACCTCATCACGGCAGCCAATCACCTGGTTAGACACCCACCAGTCAGTTTTAGATCGCCTACTGAGATGTCTATTGTGTGCTCCAGTTATGGGTTTTCCAGACCACGAAGCCATTTATCCTGCATACCGATGCCTCTCATGATGGATTGGGAGCGGTACTCTACCAGGAACAAGACGGCAAGAAACGGGTTATTGGTATGGGTCCCGTACACTCAGCCCAGCAGAGAAAAACTATCATCTACACTCCGGTAAGCTTGAGTTCTTGGCTTTGAAGTGGTCAGTTACCGAGAAGTTTCGGGATTACCTGTACTACGCACCCAGCTTCACAGTGTACACCGACAATAATCCGCTCACCTACATCCTCACTTCGGCCAAACTCAATGCAACAGGACACCGGTGGGTAGCCGAACTAGCCGATTTTAACTTCAAGCTGAAGTATCGCCCAGGACGGAACAACGCGGATGCAGATGTACTGTCTCGTATCCCACTCAATATTGACGAGTACATGGCTCAGTGTACAAGGGAGGTTACTACTGATCATGTTAGTGCCGCAGCCCAGGTAATTACAGCAAGCAAATTTGTCTTCTGCCCCTGGATAACAGCAATTACAACCGACACGTCCTGCCCTGACGATGAGACAGTATCGGTCCATCAAATCAGTAAAGAAGAACTGAAGGCAGCTCAGCAGGCTGATAGCATCATTGGTCCTGTTCTTTTCCATGTTAACGGGGACGACGTCCAGATAGACAAGCCGGGCAGGGAGAACATCCACATACCACTATTCTTCTTCGTGACTGGTCCAAGTTGAGCATTGACAAAGACGGAGTATTATGCCGGAGATCAGGTGAAAGGACACAACTTGTCCTTCCTCGTGAGTACCATCGCTTGGTCTACAGGGAACTACATGAGGAGATGGGCCACCTTGGTGCAGAGCGTGTGGTTCATCTTGCACGTGACAGATTCTTCTGGCCCCATATGCAGAGAGACATCGAACACTATGTGAGTAACGTCTGCAGGTGTTTGCAGCAGAAGAAACCCAGTCGGCAAACCAGAGAGCCCCTCCGCAGCATAGTTACCACAGCCCCCTTCGAGATGATCTCCATCGATTTTCTTCATCTTGAGAGGAGTGTTGGAGGGTATGAATATATCTTGGTCGTCATGGATCATTTTACACGATTCGCCCAAGCATACCCAACCACAAACAAATCTGGTAAGACGGTTGCAGAGAAGATATTCAACGATTTCGTCTTGAGATTTGGCTTCCCTCATAAACTCCACCACGACCAAGGAAGAGAGTTTGAAAATCAACTATTCAGAAGACTTCAACATCTATCTGGCATCACACCCTCACGCACCACTCCCTACCATCCACAAGGAAATGGTCAAGTGGAGCGATTTAATCGGACTCTTCTGGGGATGCTCCGTACCCTACCTGAGAGAGAGAAATCCCGCTGGAAAGAATCTTTGAACAAGGTGGTCCACGCATACAACTGCACTCGTTCTGACACCACTGGATTCTCTCCATTCTTTCTGCTGTATGGACGCCCCCCTCGACTCCCCATCGATTTGGCCTTTGGGTTGACACAAACAACACCACCACCGAAGGACCATCAAGACTACAGCCAGCGCTGGAAACGACAAATGGAAGAGGCGTATGAGACGGCGAGAAGAAATGCTGACAAGTCATCCACCCGTGGCAAACACCACTATGATAGGAAGGTAAACAGCACTGTCCTCCAGCCCGGTGATAGAGTACTGGTGCGGAACCTAAATGAAACAGGGGGACCTGGAAAGCTAAGAGCTCACTGGGAAAGAGAGATCCACACCGTGGTGAAACAGCTAGGTGATGACTCCCCAGTGTACGAGCTGTGTCTAGAGAAGGGGAAGGGGAGAAAAAGAACTCTACACAGGAATCTGCTGTTACCTTGTAACGACCTCATCATTGACGAGCAAACTGAATCAGGGACGCCTCATTCTACACCAGCCCCCTGCACCCGAAGCAGACCAGCACAAAGTGCTAAATCAAATACCAGCGACACTGACAGCTCTGAAGATGAATACCTAGTTCATGTCCCAACTCCGGTTCCCCAACAGCGGTCAACACGGTCAAAACCCCCAGTTCCAGCCCCCAGGAGGAAACCATGCCCCCCTAAGATGCACACTCCAGTATTGAACCATGAAGCTGAAGTGTTCATCCCAGCCGGTGACCAGAGGAAGGAGAGTACAGCAGCCAAGCAGTTTGCTACCCCTGAAACAATCACTGTCTCTAAACCAGCGGTTGTAGCAGAGCCAGTAGTCCTACCTAAACCAGCCACCGTTCCGGAGCAAATCGATGAACCTAAGCCAGTCATTGCTCCAGAGCCAGTCATTGCTCCAGAGCCAGTCATTGCTCCTGAGCCAGTCAGCATTCCAGAACCAGTCAGGGTTCCAGTACCAGCTCCACCCTCAGAGCCAGTTACTACTTCGACCCCAGTGGTAGTTTCCGATCCCGCTGTATCAGTCCCAGTATCAGAAGGGTACTCTCCAGGCGTCAACCCCTGTTCCCGCCAGACCTACTGATGAGCCTGACCTACAGGAGGCACGACCCACCCGGTTAGACAGAGGCAGCCCCACAACGTTTGGCCTATGAGCGGTTGGGTCAGCCACAACAAGGTCCCAGTGCAGTGACCGCAATGACAGCTGGAAGTTCCCGTCCTACCAACAGCATCCATCAATGCTATGGCCTGCATCCCATGATGACATCACCAGCACTATCACCGATGATGTGGCCTCAACCTAACACATACCTTGGACTGCACCTATGATGACATCGTGGCCCCAGATGCAGATGCAACCATGGCAAATAGTGGTACCCATCCTCATCATACCAGCAGCCACCAGTGATGAGTACATAGGAGATGAACATTTTGTTTGTGATGTGAACTTTAAGGTTTTTTAAATTGCGCCAGTGATTCAAATTTTGAGCGGATCAAAAGTTTTCTCTTTTCTTGTTATCTTTGGCAAAGGAATGTTTTGGCCATATTTTTCTAATTTTTTCAAATTTGCTGTTGCATTTAGATTTTTGCATTTTGTTTGAGCAAATATTATTTATGCATGCGAAATGTTGAGGACAACATTTAATTTTCCAGGGAGAGTGTAGAGGCCTTGGGCAGACATTTACGCCCACCCCTAAATTTTTGGTTTCTACTTGGTTTTGGCTGTTTCATGTCGGTAAAAATGCTTTAGTCCACACTGTAGCATGAAACAGCAGTGGTGGCACAACCTCAAGGTGTTATGCAACTTCCTGTACAGAGAACTGGTGAGTTATGGCAGTCTTTGTTCCCCAAGCCATTACCATGCTTGATGACTTTGGAGAAACATCGAAAGCAGTTTTGTGCAACAATTCACCGGTGTCTTTGTACCATTATTTTACAGAGTCATCATCATTAATGTCCACCTTGGTGTATTAATCCTCATTATTACCCGGGTGCAACATATATTTGTTTGGTTTCTCTGTTTAGTTGCGAGCCAATGCGTTGATCAAACGGCAGCATGCATATGCAAAAAGGGAACTCCACCGATGCGATGAATGACATCTATCATCATAGAGGACAGGTAATATGACTTCATTCTTTCATGACAACCTTGATAGTAATGTGAATATGATGAAATGTGTTCATTTGCTGTGGGATAAAGGGCCAAAGTCATGGTACAGCCAAGCCTTTGAGAAGCCTGGCCAGGCCTAGGCTACCTGGTCTCCTAATCTGTCTTTTGTGAGTCCTAATCCTGTAACAATACAGTATTCGCCAATCAACATAACCTAGGGTTCTGGAAGGCCTATAGCCCAGGCAAGCAGAGCTCATTATACTGGCTGCAGTTGTGAACAAGGACAGCTGAGGTGTCAGTCAAGTCTGTGTTAACAATAAGAGCTATTTGAGATCTATTCATTAGTAAAGGGTCTTTTGTGCTCAGCTAGAGGATTATATAGGCCTGTAGGTCTGGTCAAAGCCTGGGCCTGGCTGGGCTTCTCAAGGACTTGGTTGTACCATGACTTTCACCCCCTTTACTCAGTAAGTAAAGACCTTTGGCGGTGATGTGACAAAATCTCTTCTGAGTAGTAATTAGTTCTGAAATTCGCTTCAGTTCAGTTCATCTGAAGTATAAACTGTCTGTTATGGCCAGATGATTAACGGTCAATTCTTCTCGTCCATCTTCAGCTGAATCTACTTCTTGATCGGATCGATGATGCAGCTCTGGACTTTGAGAAGTGTAACAAACTCAAGAGTGACTTTGCCTTGGCACATGCTCGGTATATATAGCTATGCTAAATATAGACTGGCACTAGTCCATCAGAGTCGTATGCAGCTACAAACAGCAATGCAGCAGCTTGAAGATAGCACCAAGAAGTTTCCTACCATGTGCTGAGGCCTTTGCACTCTATGCCCAGGTAAGTAGGGACCTATGGGGGTAGGGTGGGAGGGGGTTTGGGAGGAATGGGTACCTTGGAATCCTAGAGAACAGTTTGAAACAGCACCAAAGTTTCCTACATGTGCTGAGGCCATTGCACTCTAGCCCAGGTAAGTAGGGACTATGGGGGTAGGGTGGGAGGGGGTGGTTGGGAGAGGAATGGGTACCTTGGAATCCTAGAGAACAGTTTGAAACAGCACCAAGAAGTTTCCTACATGTGCTGAGGCCATTGACATCTATACCGGGTAAGTAGGGACAAGGGGGGTAGGGTGGGAGGGTGGTTGGGAGGGAATGGGAATTGGAATCCTAGAGAATAGTTTGAAACAGCACCAAGTTTCCTACATGCAAATGAGCTCTATGCCCAGGTAAGTAGGGAAGACAGGGGTAAGGTTGGGAGGGTGGTTGGGAGAGGAATGGGTACCTTTGAGAACCTAGTGAACAGTTTGAAACAGCACCAAGAAGTTTTCCACATGCTGAGGCCTTTGCACTCTATGCCCAGGTATGTAGGGACTATGGGGGGTAGGGTGGGAGGGGTGGTTGGGGGAGGAATGGGTACCTTGGAACCTAGAGAACAGTTTGAAACAGCACCAAGAAGTTTCCTACATGTGCTGAGCCTTTGCACTCTATGCCCAGGTAAGTAGGACTATGGGGGTAGGGTGTGGAGGAATGGGTACCTTGGGAGAGGAATGATTGGTACCTTGGAATCCTAGAGAAATAGGGACTATGGGGTTAGGGTGGGGGTGGGAGGAATGGGTACCTTGGAATCTAGAATAGTTGAAACACCAAGTTGTGCTGAGGCCATTGCACTCTATGCCCAGGTAAGTAGGGACTATGAGGGGTAGGGTGGTTGGGAGAGGAATGGGTACCAAGTGTCCCTACATGTGCTGAGGCCTCTGCTCTGTATCTTGGGCGATATAACATGATATTGTACATAGCGATACCTTTTTTTTTTCGATTACGATATCGTGAACTTTTCAAGTTATCAAGATATTGGCAAATCGTGATGAAAAAAATTGGGATTAAAAAATATATCGCGATTAAAAAACAAAAATTGCGATTGTGAGTCAAGTCACGAATTTCCCAATGTCCATAGTGCTCGAGCGAATGGTGCAGTTGTATGTGTCTCTCAGCTAAGCACTGGCGATTTATTGTAACTTATTATCGTGACAGGGGGTACATACCTGTCATTGTCAGCCCTTTGAATGAACAAAAAAAAATTCGATACTATCGAAAATCATGATATATGTTTGACGATATATCTTGGATGAAAAAAAATCGATATCGCCAAAGCTTATCTGTATGCCCAGGTAAGGACGGACTATGGGGGAAGGGAGGGTTTGGTGGAAAGGAGAGGGGTTTTGGGTAGGGAGAATGGTACTTTCTCTTGTGTGCTGAGGTTTTGCACTGTATGCCCAGGTAAGCAGGGGCATATGGGGTTGTTTAAGGAGTGGTTTCTCGGGGTGATGGGGTTGGGAGAAAGGGAATGGGTACCTTAGAATCCTAAGGAAAATAGTTTAAAATATCACCAAGACGTTTTTAAAAGTGCGTCAAACTCTGAGCTCTTGGCCCAGGTATGGGTGGGGCATTGGTGATGTGGTCGGGTTGGAGGTAGATTGAAGAAAGTAAAGGGTTGGAGATGACTAGTCAAGGGAAAGAAGGAGTAGGGTAATGAGGTCAGGGTTATCTGTCAGGGGAAAGCTGCCGCGTGGAAATGATTTCAATAGATCCTTTACAGAACAGCCATCTTGGTTTTGCAACACACAGGTCAATGGGAATCTGACCCAAATTTTATCAAAAATAGACTGGTGCCTTTCAAACTATGTTGTTGTTTTATATTAATAGTAGTCAGGACCAAAAGGGTACTGCCTTGAAGATTACATCATAATGAACTTAGGTCCTGCAATATGTAATTGAATAACGAGTCTTTTAGTCGTATTTTGACCTCATTTTATGTCAAATAAATTCACAAATACTGCCCTCATTGTTGTATTTTATCCAGGCTCAGAGCGATCAAGGACAATTCTCCGTTGCAGATGAGCATTTCCAGAAAGCCATTGCACTAGAACCAGATAACCCAACTGCTTATGTACATCGAGGGTAAGTGACTTTTATTTATTTATATTTTATTTTCATTTATTTTCATTTACTTTATATCCGGGGTAACCCCCCAAAAAAAAAAAAAAAAATAAAAATAAAATAAGTAAATAAATCAAATCAAATCAAAAAATGATTCCACATGTCTTTCACATTTTACAAAACAATTTTACATTCAATTTATTTAGATTTTTGTATTAGTAAGGAAATTTGATTATCAGGATGACTGGCGTTCGTCTGATAAAATATTTTGTCTCTGTCACTCAGTCAGTAGAGTATTATAATGATTTTGAGAAAAAAGGCTTCCTGAGACGGTCAATACTTTATTGGAAACTGAATAAAGTGATAGAAGGAACGATTTAGATTGTGTCTCCTCTGCTTCAAAAAACTTTGTGTAAATGTCAAAATAATGTTTACAAAAGTTATTAAATACACTTATAAATAATAAATAATAAATAAATAATTGAAATAAAGCATTGATACTGTCATTGGTTATAATCATATCAGTCAATATTACTGACATTACATCCCGTTATTATTTCTTCATCTAAGTTGGAAGAAAGATGCTGATGGAGCAATAGGGATGATCAAGAAAGCATTGCAGATAGACACTAAGTCCTACACCCATCACCACCCAGTCCTGCACCCATCACCACCCAGTCCTGCACCCATCACCACCCAGTCCTGCACCCCATCACCACCAGTCCTGCACCCCTCCCCCAGGCAGCACTGCTTATCATCAGAGTACAGAGGTAAACTAAGGCCCACCTATACACTCAGGGCCTAGGATTTTCAAGGATTTTTCCTGATTTCGGGATTTTACAAATCTCTCTTTGCCTCAAAACTTTCTTAAGTTGCTGCTAGTAAGGAAAGAAAGTTAGTAGCCTGTATTGTGTCCAAACCTCCTACGTTTCTGTGTTGACCAGGGGATGTTGGAGAGTCTGTAAATCTTCCAAAATTAAACATCCAGGAGGTTCTAGGGGACGCAGTCTCTCCGATTCAAAGGGAGACCCAGGCTCCCTTCCACCATTTTCTGAATGTTGTACTTTTGTCAAATCACTCCCTGATACCCACCCAAAACCATTCATCCTCCCCCACCCAACCATTCACCACTCCCCACCCAACCATTCACCCTCTCCCCACCCAACCACGTTCATCCCGCCCCCCACCAACCATTCACCCCTCCCACCCAACCATTCATCCTCCCCACCCAACTGTCGTTCACCCCACCCACCCAACCGTTTCATCCCTCCCCACCCAACCATTTCACCCCTCCCCCCCAAATCCATGTTCATCCTCCCCACCCAACCATTCATCCCTCCCACCCAATGTTCATCCTCTCCCACCCAACCATTGTCCCTCCCACCCAACCATTATTCAAACTCCTCCCCCCAACCGTTCCTTCCCTCCCCCCAACTGTCATTCACCCTCTCCCCCCAACCACCATTCATCCCTCCCACCCAAACGTTCACCCCTCCCCCACCCAACCATTCTCATCCTCCCCACCCAACCGCTCACCCCTCCCCCACCCAACCATTCCTCCCTCCCCCACCCAACCATTCACCCCTCCCCACCCAAACTGTTCATCCCTCCCACCCAACTATTCCACCCCTCCCCACCCAACCATTGTCCCCTCCCACCCAACCGTTCACCCCTCCCCCCCCCAACCATTCATCCCTCCCCACCCAACCATTCACCCCTCCCCCCGCAACCATTTCATCCTCCCACCCAACCGTTCACCTCTCCCCACCCAACCATTCATCCTCCCACCCAACCATTCACCCTCCCCACCCAAACCATTCATCCCCTCCCACCCAACTGTTCACCTCTCCCACCCAACCATTCATCCACTCCCACCCAAACTGAACACCCTCCCCCACAAAACTATTCATCCCTCCCCACCCAACCGTTTCACCTCCTCCTCCCAACCATTCATCCCTCCCCACTCCAACCATTATCCCAACCTTTCATCCAGTTTTAACCCCCAACCCTTCAAATACAAAAACCACATTGGATAATCTCTTGGTTTAAAAATACATCAAAAGTGAAACTAGAGATGTTTCTCTTTTGAACAGACCTCAGAGCTGCTCGTCTTATATATTCGTAGTGCGTCCTGCTAAAAAATTATGCAAAATTATTGTGTTTTGATCTAATTTTATAATAACAAGAAATCGTATCCTCTTCTAGTGATGCTAAGATTGTTGCTTCCTCAGGTCATTTATTTGTTATTTTTCTGATATTTTATCAGGTAAATAGGTTCTATAACGCATGGTACTCCTCCTCGTGGCCCTAGGAATTAAAATGTAAATTCAAAAGGCTAAGAAATTAAAATGATCAATAAACAATAAACATAATAAAACATATAAAACAAATAAAACTAAAATAAAAGATAAAATTAATTTAACTTATCTTAGTTATAAACAAACCCACTGTGGTAAGAAGATAGCTGATAGAGTGATAATTACATTATGTACATTGTAAAAATTACTTGAGTTGATAGAGATAATCAAATGTTCATAATTATTAAAGTCCTTGTGTCAATGCACTCTAAAAACAGATTGGTTAAAAATCTTCTTCGTTATACAAATAAATTGGAACAATTTATTGCTCCATGTTCAATATTGCTATAAGTGGTGTATGGCTATTTACCAGGCAATTTGATGGCTAACATTATTCATTTCCTCAACCACTCTTACTCAAAGAAATTGTTATGAAGGTTCCCAAGTTGTGGAATTCTGTGGAAATATTTTACAAATATTCAATATTTTAATTAAAAACATAAACTAAAGACTCAATTACTAAGAAAGTATTTATAACATGAATAATATTCTTTTGTTAATGCTGGGGTAAATATTGTCTTACTTATCTTGTGCTTTTTGTGTCACTTATGGGAGTTTAACGTTTACTGTGCCTATAACATTATGAATATAGGGTCCCTGCTTGAGAACAAGCTCATGAATATTCATGAATTATATTAATTGAATATTAAATATTTCATAAGTGTATGATATTGTTGTCCCCCTTTTTTTTTTATGGAGAAAATAAAAGGGAATAATTTAAAATGCACTACAAAGGGTCCATTATTATATATTAGTTGGAATCAAAACTGCTGCAAAATGACGAATGACATTTCAAACAACAAATAAAATTTTAATATACATCAAATAAAACTAATTTTAAAAAGGCGAAGAGATCCTTGTTATAAAACATCACTGCACGACAGTGCTTCGTGAATATATTTGTTCATTTCTATAGACAAACTGATCTCATTCAAGAATGGTCCAATTTTGGTTCCCCTAATGCCTTTGTCTTGGGGCTAATAGTGTGGTGCCTGCAAAACCCCGCGGTGATTTATGGCGATTAGCTGTGGGTTACCAGGAACAAATATGGCCTCAATGTGACGAGGATCTATTAAAAGCATTTGGGATAAGACGACTTCCTGGCGAAACAATGATTGCTTTAATTAAAACAATAAAGTCATGGCAAATTGACCATGCATGTCTAGGTTTCTACTTGCACGAGGTCGATGTAAACTATACTGCTCCTATACTATCCATTTTAATGTTATGAGAAAGGTTCCTTGAGGAAAATCGTTTTGCTTCTCACCTATGCTCCTACGAGGATCGAAAATTCAAGCGTAGTGATCAGATGACTGGCTTTTAATTAGATTTGCAAAATTAAAACATGCAAGATTTACATATGTGTGTTGGGCCCCTGTTCTTAAAAAAAAAAAGCAGATTGGGACATTTGGGTTAAAGATGGACTACAACGAGAATCCTCACATTAAATTGACAATCGAACCTTGTTTATGTTTGTGTTCAGGTAACAATTTATTTGCTGGGTCATGCGTTTTTCCTTTTATACTTTTGTTTGCAATTTGGACCGAAAAAAATTAGACCCCTTTTTTCGATTTTTGAAATTTCCCGCCTACTGGTTCCCGACCTGCACTGGAATTCCCGACCCGCACTGGAGCCCCGACAAAGACCCATTGAAAATCCAGCATCTACAAAATCACACGATATAGTACCAACGGACTTGTAAACCAGCGAGGGATGACGTATAACCCATGAGCACCGAGAGAGTAAACAGAAGAGACGCCATTACTTACTTCCGTGTATGATATACATGCGTTTTCATGCGTCAGCAGAAGGCATGAAGTTTTATGAGCAGCTTTTTCGACGTTGTTGTGTAAAGCAGTTATATAATACCGACTTCATGTGTTGTTGGTGGATGCACTAGAAATAGTATTAAGAATAAAACTATTTTTTAAATTTTCCGGGATCCTGGATATAAAGGAATGGGTAAGTTTAATAATCCCAAAAAATTTCCCCATCCCTTCCCGGATCCGCCCCTCTGTTTTCCCTGTTTTTACACTTTCTCCCCTTATTTAATTTTTTATAATCTTTAAGTTACTTTGGGTTATTTTATTATATTTAAAGGGCCTGGGGCTTTTTATTCAAATGGATTTGATGCTATATACATGTTTTTTATATTTTTTTTTTAAATTTTGATTAAGACAGAATAAAGGCCTGTAAATTTTTTGTTATTCTATTTTTTTTTTACAATTTTTCCACTGTACACTCAGAACAAGTTTTAAGTTTTATAGGAGAAATAGTTTTACCAACATGAGTTTACAATATTGTCTTTGTCCCCTTCCCCTTTTTTGTGATGAAAACCCAAAAAAACCAATTGAATTAGTTTTAAAAGAAAATTGAACCGTCAGCAGGGGTTATGTGTTTTTTTTCCGGGAAAAAGCAAGGTAAAACAATTTAAAAGGTTTTCCAGTTCGGTTTAAAAAAAGGGCCAATTTCCCAAACAATATGTACAGGTTTTTTGATTGTTTTTTTTCGTCATAAAGGGGCAATTTTTAAGATAAACCTAAAAAATAAACTCAATTGTTGGTTGCTTTATATTTGTTTTTATTTATTCAAAAGTACAAAGGTTTTGTAAAATTTTCACTGGCATCTTTTCCAATTTTAATTTTTACCATAGTGTATTGTTGGCCATAAAAAAAGTTTATTTCACATTGTAAAATTAATAATTCCCCCCCCAAAAAAAAGCCCGAAATACACACGTAATTGATTCTGTTGATCATGGTTTATGAACCCAAAATTTGTAACCCCCCCAGTCATTATAACTTGGGAGGAATGTTCCAATTAAAAAAATAAACAAACAAATGGGCCCTAACCCAGTGGGGGAAAAACCTTTGTACTGCCCACAGGGTTTGGGAACGTCCTGGGGATTGGTCCATTACCCAAGTGGCACCCGGAAAGCCAAAAGAAACCCCCAAAAAACCCCTCACCACTTGCCGTTGCAAAAAAAATCAAAAAAAAAAATAGAAAAAAATTATAAACATAAGATTTTGATTTGCATGGGGGAATATATTGTTTACTTTAAACCCTATGTGAAACTAAAATGCTATAAAACTATAACCATCCCAAAAAAGGCAATCTGCGTAAAAAATTACATACATGCACGGGTCAACCAAGGTAAATTTCGTGCGGTTATAAGTAAACCCCGGTGCTCATTCTGGTCAATCAAAAAAACTTTTATGAGACTTCAAAAAAACACGTCTTAAAAAATTTAAAATTTATGGTACATTGGCTTTGTACATTCAGTCAACACCAAATCACTTTTCTGGTCAAACGTTCCCTTTAACTGCATCCGCCGTATTCTGATGAAGGCTGTTGCGACCCGGGGGGGCAGATCCTAAACCAATCATGGATGGTAAGGACTGGTTTGGGGTCATCCACGTTGATTCCAGGCCCCATCGTTCTCGTCTTCTCAACTTTTTTGCAAAATACAGTTTGGGGCAAGGGGAAAAACACAATGTCCCCACGAACACCAAAAAAAAAAAAAAGTTTAAAATACAATTTTAGTAACTTTTATTGGGGTTATTTTAAAATTTATTGAAATACATCCCCATGAACTGATAGGTACATCACGAAGGAAAACATTTTTTCCCGGGGATCAAACATTTTATTGTGCAGGGGTAAACCTTTTATTTGAAGGATAGACTAAAAGCAATTATGCTTAAAGCAATGGGAAAGTTCGATTTTATTTAATTTTTGGGGGATTCTTTCCCATCTTCTTCAAAAAACCCTTTACCAACAAATCATAAAAAAAGACAAGTATACCCAAAATTCCACTGTACATGTATTTAAATAGTGTATACACATTATGTCCTTTTTTCTCCACTGTTGTTCATGTTTTTTCAAGTTAGTACAACTATTTTGTACAGCAAAAGAATTATCAAACGAAGCATCATTCAGTATTTCATTCATGAATCATTTGTGGGCTTACCAGTCGGGGTTTTGCCGTTTCATCAGGATTTTTCGCTTTGCCGCAACCCCCGGGTTCAACTTGGGCCCAAAGTGGGTCGAACCGGTATTTCAGCGCCCGTACCGACTTCTTCGTCAGTCGCCTCCCGGGGAGCCCCATCATCGCTAGACTGACATCACTATCCTCAGAAGTGCCAGAAACCCTCTTCCCCATCGTGATTTCCCCAAAATTCCGCTATCGACATTTTTCTTTTTCTTAGAAGATGTCGCTTGTCCGTTGTTCCCATTGCGTATCGTAAATGCTAAAACACAGATCGATGTTGTGGGGGTAACAAAGCGTCATGGGTGCTACGTCACACGAAGTATGAATTTTTCATGGTTGAGGGGTTTTTGGGGAAACCTTTTTTTGGGGCGAGAACGCCGATCAAATTGATTTTGTTTTTTCATGAAGGGAAAAAGTTTTATTGAATAATAATATGTTAGTAAGACACATTTTCGAACGAAAACAGCAAACAACTTATCATTATTCCGTTTAGTCAATCTTTTAAATATTGGGTACTGCATGGAGTCACCAATGAATAACACATGAGAAAACAGAAACACTGTATTATAAAACAGAACCGGAAATCTTATGTTTTTGTGATTATTTTTCCCGGGCCACCTAGCCAAATTTAACAGGATGTCCCAAAGGACAGAAAATCTTGAATTGAATAGACATTGAAACCCCTCACAGTCCCCCCCGTCTACAGTGGTTTAAAATATAAAATAATTTCCCTTATGAAAAGATAAACATTTAGATTGGTCCATGACACGCATTTCCAACATTTTACTGGGTCCCAAATGACTCAACAGTAAAAAAAATAACGCCCTGTTTTTTGACCACCCCAATATGTCAACTTAAAAATAATCGCATGTACTCCATTTTAGACAGTTTTATAAGACAAACAAAACAAACAAATTGTGGGCCCTTGACACAGAGTTTGGGGGAAAAATGGGTTTTTAAAACCCGCATTTTTGTCCCCCCCATATGCAATGTGGTCAATTTCATATTGGCCTGATGTTAAACAAAAATAAAATCTGTTCCCACATGGGACGTCAAAAAGGGGGGGTTAGAACCTTTAAACCTAACCCATCTTGAAATTACAGAAAACCCCCGGTCAGACCTAGGGAGAGGGAGGATTGGGGGTAAAATAAATACAATTTCATTTAAAAAAAATAAAACTATGAAAATACAGAACAGATACTTGTTACAAAACACGCCCGAAAATCC
>CM055825.1:31363506-31393366 GCA_029582265.1 Zoroaster sp. YZ-2022 | reverse complement strand
AACAATATCAAGAGGTGTTTGGGCACCAACCCAAACAAGAAGGTTTAAATGTCCATTGCATGCCATGGCATAGGCCTATATAATGTTCCCAAAATTTGTAAATATGTACATGTGTATTGCAATGAATGAACGGCTTGGTGTGATAGATGGGGGTGAGGAACCGGAAAACACACATCTTCTGAGTTATTTTTTCATCTCCTCGATTATTACGGTATGATGGATTAGTTTGGGAATTTAACCGTATGGTTCTATACCAATTTCAACGTGTCTATGTGTTTTGTGATAAACAAATTCAGATGTAAAGATTATTTTATCACGCTGCAGGAATGGCGTTGTTAAAGGGGGCAGGGAAACTATCGCCCCCGACGGGATTTTGACAATCGGAAATTTGCGTTTTGGGGACAAACTACCGTGATAATCGAGGAGAAGAAAAAATAATTCAGAACGATGTATGGTTCTGTTTTAGTTCTGTATGGTTCTGTAGATAATTCGAAAATGTGCTTGTCTCTTCCCCCTGGAAACAACCGTAGCTACGCCACTGATCACGTTACAGTTATGTGACCAACACTTTTTTTTTGTTCATCCATGGTTCAACCACAATTTGGTTCAACCACATTTAACGGGGTATTTGTGTTGTGCCCGTAATATTTACGGGCACCGTTAATAATAATAACTAGATATAAGTTTTTGTCACAACAAAAACTAGGTGTTCGGTTGAAGTTAAAATGATGACGTCATCAATTTGAAGTGTTGTAGAAAGTCAAATGTTAACGTCTGTTGAAGTTCTCGCAAGAAGTTTATTTGAATACAATACAATACTGAATTTAGAAATTATTTTAATATTAAACTTTGACTTCCGGTTTGGACAGGAAGTAAGGTCAAATTGGGGTCACCTTTGTGTAAATATGTTTCGACAATTAACAAACTATACAATGGTGCAAAAAATGTAAATTTACCTCTTGTGGTTGTTGAGATATGATTTTTTTAAATATTAAATTTTTACTTCCGGTTTGAACAGGAAGTAAGGTCAAATTAGGGTCACCTTTGTGTAAATATTTTTCGACAATTAACAATCTGTACAATGGTGCAAAAAATGTCAATTTACCTCTTGTGGTTGTTGAGATATGATTTTTTTAAATATTAAACTTTGACTTCCGGTTTGGACAGGAAGTAAGGTCAAATTGGGGTCACCTTTTTGTAAATATTTATTTGACAATTAACGGTCTGTACAATGGTGCAAAAATTGTGAATTTACCTCTTCTGGTTGTTGAGATATGATTTTTTTAAATATTAAACTTTGACTTCCGGTTTGGACAGGAAGTAAGGTCAAATTGGGGTCACCTTTTTGTAAATATTTTTTGACAGTTAACGATCTGTACAATGGTACAACAATTTTGAATTTACCTCTTGCGGTTGTTGAGATATTATTTTTTTAAATATTAAACTTTGATTTATCGTAATTCGATATCTGATGACCTAATCATGACGTCACAAATTGTGTTTCATCTACGTGTTAATTTCTAAGTATATGCCAAGTTTGAAGTTCATGTGAAGTTTGCAAGTATGTATTTTGTTGAGAACAGTCTTATCCAGAAAAAAGTGAAAAAGAAAAAAAACGAACAAAAAAATAGTGTTTCG
Source organism: Zoroaster sp. YZ-2022 (assembly GCA_029582265.1). Classification (NCBI taxonomy): domain Eukaryota; kingdom Metazoa; phylum Echinodermata; class Asteroidea; order Forcipulatida; family Zoroasteridae; genus Zoroaster; species Zoroaster sp. YZ-2022. Next base: position 31,391,728 of record CM055825.1, on the reverse strand, counting down.
AATTTCATACCGAACCCCCTAATAATAACAATGGACTTATATAGCGCACGTATCCAGCAACTGAGTGGTGCTCAAGGCGCATATTATTACCCCTGCTCATCAAGCATGGTATCTGCCAAACAGTCTGGTTGCTGCTTTTGTATAATTGGTTTTTCTAGTAAATATATGGATTTACATTTATTTTAGTCTTATATATTAATTAGTCGAAATTTAGTCACAAACGGCTCTTCATACGAGAAAAAAAAACTGCAATGTGGATTTACATTTATTTTAGTCTTATATATTAATTAGTCGAAATTTAGTCACATACGGCTCTTCATACGAGAAAAAAATGCAATGGTGAACGCTTCTACTGCGACGCGATAACACTTCTGGTGCGACGCGTGAATCCTAATGCGACGCTTTCACACTATTCTTGCAATGTGCATGTGGCCTTTTTAGAGCACCATAAGATAGTGTAGTTAATCAATGCAACTGTTTATTGTAACGCAATGTTTTTCACTTACCTACACGTACACGTAGTCTGGTTCTTTTTTCAACCACTCCTCATCCTCTCCAGTCACTAATGTACAAAACATGTATCCTTTATATATATACTGTCTTTTCGAAACTCTTTTTAGTCATGGTTGCATGCAATTATAATCTATATTTCAATATTTTAAATTTTTAATGTACTTTTTTACATAAACATAGAAGAGAACATCAAACATCAAATTAACCGTAAATTATTTGAAAATGGCCTACAAATCACCCATTTTCACATATTTAAACAATGGAAATGATTCGAGCGCAAAGCTATGTCAAAGTAAGGTCAGATCATTTACATATTGGATATATCCCAGAGTGCAATGGGAGCGGCCATAATACGGGTTTCGGCCGTAAAACACTGAGAAAGGGATGATTACGGTAATTCACCGTAGAATTTACAAACTTCGGCGTAAAATTACGGAAATTTTTTACAGTGTATGCTATAATTATGACTTAATCCAATACTTTTTTGTTACGATGTCCCTTTAAAGCTTCCGTACTTAACACACTGAATATACATCAGGATTTGTAATTTATGTTGCTTGGATTGTCCCCACAAGTCTCTAACTGTTCACTGGTAACCTCCTATACAATCTGCCTGCCTTGCCTTTCTTTGACTGAGCTTACTGTTGAGGAAACCAGGGAAAAAATAAATAAAGTAGGCTCCATTTTCAGTGTAGGAGACCGTGCAATTCATCGATTTTCCCAGGAGTGCGTTTATGGCATTACAAAAAAGTCAAAAGTGTAAAGGAAACACTTTAGCGACCACCTGATAATAATTTGTTCACAGGTACAATACAGCTGATATTTAGTCCACAAAGCAATGTTGGCTCCTATGCTAATACAGAGTTTATTTAAACGTCAGGTGATAAACAATTGATTTGATTTTTGCCCTATACCGACTCTGTATGAAGCACTGTATACGTACTCAGTGCTTTCCGAGTCTCTGCGGGGAAAAAATATAATAATTGGGGTGTAAGGGGTGGAAGGGGCTCTGGATTTGTACCTTTGGATAGTACCTTTGTTGTCTGCCAGCTGCACCCTACCTAGTAGAGTGGTCGGGCATCACTGGTTCTCATCCATCTCCTAAATCTCTCACGTGCTGGCTCCAAGCGCCACACCCCGGTACACCGCCTCAGCTGGCGGGCTAAACCACGTGAGGGGGTAGTATTTACACTGCACCACTTGGCGGATGAGCTGCAACAGGCAGATAACGGCCAGGGTGGAAGAGGTTCAAGTTTGACTTAACGGCTAAGTGTAAAGGAGTAAACCTTCTCGGCACCTTACTCTATGGAAGTGAGTCCTGGACCACCACATGCGGTGCCTCAAGCGCATTCTCGGAATCAGCTGGCAGGATGTCCCACATAGTGGCATCCTGAAGCGCGCCAAAATTCCCAGCATGTATTCCTTGCTGGAGTGTCGTGGCCGAGCGGTCTAGCTTACCGGACTCAAGTTCTGGTGTTAGCAGCAGAATGCGGGTTCGAATCCCGGCCGTGACACTTGTGTCCTTGAGCAAGACACTTAACCATAATTGATTGTCTCCACCCAGGGGTTAAATGGGTACCTGTGAGGGCAGAGATGGTTGATTAGCCCTATATGCGCTGTAATGGCAGCAATTGAGCTGTATACTCCCCAGGGAGCTGAGATGGTTTCAGGAATGATTTATTAGCCTCATGAGCCTTATGAGCAGGGGTAATAATATGCGCCATGAGCACCACTCAGTTGGTGGATACGTGCGCTATATAAGTCCACACATCATCATAGTCGTCGTCGTCGTCGTCGTCGTCGTCGTCGTCGCTGAGTCATCGCCGCCTTCGATGGCTGGGACATGTTCGACGCATGGAGGACGGGAGGCTGCCAAAAGACATCCTGTACGGACAGTTTAGCTACTGGCCCCGGACGAGTTGGTCGCCGCTTACTCCGCTTCAAGGACTCCTGCAAGAGAGACTTGAAAGCCTGTAATATCTCTCAAGGCAGCTGGGAGATACAAGCCGAGGATCGAGATGCTTGGCGTCAGACTGTCCACAGGGGCATTGCAGGTGCAGACGTGAAGAGAGTTCAGCTTGCGGCAGAGAAGAGGGATCGGAAGAAACGCGCTGCAGCAATCCATGCATCCCAGGTTTCTCAGTACGTCTGTACCAAGTGTAACAGGGACTGTCACTCGCGCATTGGACTGCATAGCCACAACAGACGATGCCAAGACCCTACAAACAGACATCACTCCAGAGGCGCATCAAGCATGGTCTCTCGAGACTGAGCTGCCGATGATGATAATAATTGGACTTAAAGTGTGTGCGCACAACGTTCTTGTGTAAGATCAACCACTGACCAGTCAGAGCATCCAATGAGGGATTTCCAAAGACTGCTGGTAGAGTTTAATTTATGGAATGACGTCATCATGATCCTTCAGACAGTCAGCTGATGTAAAGATATAAAGCAGATTCAAATGTGGCCAATTACAGTTAACTTTGGCGATACATGTACAGCTCTGGTCAAACGTGATTTTGGTTGAACTTGTTTTTTCCAAGCTGATTTTTATATTGCCTTCAATCACAGACACTAAACCATGACCAATGAATTTTTTATGTAGTATTTATTTTGATATTACTGATTGTATAAATCCAGAGCTAGGGCTTAGTTGATAGACCTGACGTTACACGTATGGCAGACATCTTAACCAATGAGTGCTAAAGTTTTCCTTGCATTATATGCATATGCATGAGTACCATCATTGTAAACCAATCAGCAGGAAGCTTGGCACTGAGTATTTGACCATTCAGTATGAGACATATTTCATTCCAGTTTCTGAAACATATTTTAAATTAAACAACATTATCATCACTGCATTTGCGATTGAAAATTGAAACTCCTTCGTTTCGTATTTGGGACACAACAAAGACCGTATGTTTTATTATTTTCTGTAATTCTCTTGTTTTTCTTTGAATCTCTTGGAACCGGTTCCAACTCGGAACTGAGTCTTTTTTTTAAACGAACCGGTTCCAGAAATTGTGTAACCGCCCAAGCCTAATCATATCCATGTTTGAATACTCAAAATGTGAATTCGATTGCACATGAACAGTACAAAAAAAAATAATAACAAACACATGGTATTCGCATCGATTACTGTTATTATGATTGCATCAACTGAAACAAAATATGTGAAACTTATAATCAGAGTCAAAGTAATTGTCCCGGAGCAGCAAATACAAAATTTTAATGACATAAATGAAAACACAAAACTGAAAGTTCCAAACCTTCAAAATGATGCTCAGGGGCAGTAGTGTAAATACTGAGGATGGGAGATGGGCGAACGGGGGCAGTCCCCCAACCGATGCCTGTAAATCTGCTCTTATTTCACGACAGACCATAGGCACATTTCAAAAGTTGTCAACAATTTATTATGACCTAGACTACGACCTAGACTACTCGTAGTAGCGGGGATCACATAACTTAGGACACAAGCCTTTTACGTGGTTGTACACAAAGTACATTTATAGGGAGAAACTGACCTGAATATTATATAAACGTGTAGAGAGAAAAGATGGCTGATGCCATATATATAAATTAAATCGGGAGGGTGGCCTTCATTAGAGGCTTTGACAAAGTACAAACATAAAAAAACACATCCATTTATAGGAAAAAGGGAATGCAAAGGATCATGCGCGGGATCCAAAAAAGCGGAAAAATAGTAGCCAATTAAAGATAAGCATCCGTCTAGAAAAGCCAATAGGAGTATCAGAAGTGAACAAGGGAGGGATTAGTAAGCCAAACAATAAGTAGATGCGGCAGCTTGTGGTAAAGCTAGGGTAAAAATAGGACAATACACAAAGGGATATGACAACAAAAGGGTAATTACACCATACGAATTGAGGAGTTGGTGTGTGGGTGTAAATAGCTAAATTAAAATTGTCCTAAAAGAGACAGTGTAGGATTTTTTAGTTTTCACAGAGGAAACATGGTTGGCAAAGCGTTATAACCACCATCTGGTGGTGTTTGCATAGTATCCAGCAGAAACAGAAGCAGAAGCAGAAGAGACACAATTTGGTCTTTGTCTCCCCAAGATATTGTTTACCACATTTTTTACATGAGATTACATTATATAACATTGGGTGTGTCACACTGGGATTTAGTTCTGATCGCGTAGGTGAGGCCAGTACTGTGGCTTTTCACCTTCTGAGCAGGTTTGGGATACAAACAGGTTTTGTATCTCGAGCGGGTGCAATTAGAGCATTCCCTGTGGTATTCACGGTCAGTAATAATAATAATAATAATGTGTGGACTTATGTAGCGCACGTATCCGCCAACTATAAGTGGTGCTCAAGGCGCATTATATTATTACCCCTGCTCATAAGGCTCATAAATCATTCCTGAAACCATCTCAGCTCCCTGGGGAGTATACAGCTCAATTGCTGCCATTACAGCGCATATAGGGCTAATCAACCAACTCTGCCCTCACAGGTACCCATTTAACCCCTGGGTGGAGAGAAGCAATTATGGTTAAGTGTCTTGCTCAAGGACACAAGTGTCACGGCCGGGATTCGAACCCAAATTCTGCTGCTAACACCAGAACTTGAGTCCGGTAAGCTAGACCGCTCGGCCAATGACTGAGCGCCTTACAAGCAGCCACTCATAACAGCTCTCCAGTTTTTGCGCTAAGTAAGTGTTTTGTAGCTACAAGTTTGTCTTCATTTTTATACTAGTGGATTTCTTATTACACCTGGAATCTACTGGACGTTTTATGTGAGTATTGGTACATTTGTTTTCTTATAATAAGTGAAAAACTGTAGTTTTTTTGTCTGTCTGTGCAGAATTTTGTTACTGTTGAGTGTATACACATTTTGGATCTTCATTTTATTTGTGCAGTCAACTCTGATTTAGATTATAACCTGTAGCTAGAGATTATAACCTGTAGCTTGACCACAATCCTTTTGTTTGGATCAACAACTTTGTGATCAGACAATGGAGGTCTACATCCTGTTTATTCTACTCCTGCTATCCAGACCTTTGTGTCTCAATGACTCATCAGTAGATGGCTACAAGATGCAATCTACAGATCGTTCACCTCAAATCCGCCATCTTAAATTCTTGAGACGTCCTATATCATACTATGATAATTCATCTGCCACCTTTCACCTGGAACTCTTAATTTCTGGTGACATAAACCCAAACACTGGACCTGAAACACTGATCAACACACCCACAAACGCCACTCAGCTCCATAAAATTTCCTACAGCCGCAATGAACTACTCAATCTTCGCAATGCTCCATGTACTGATGTAGCTTTATCTTATTCAGCATTGAGTCAATTGAACTGTCTTGGAATACTTGCTAATCAACCCCAAACACACCGCCGCACACATAGGGGTAAAAAGCTGGTCGCCGTAGAATGGACAGACTTACACAACTAGCACTCCAGCCTTACCAACCCAACAGTGAACTCAACCACATCAACAAGCGACATTGGCATAACTTCAACTCCAAATGTTCACGATGAGTCTAAACTTCAGCTCTGTGTCTTGAATACTCAATCCATATGTAACAAATCGGATGAATTTGTTGACTTTGTACTTCAAAACAATTTGGATCTTGTTGCCATAACCGAGACATGGTTTAAACCTGATGATGACTTGCTACCCCGTGAGTGTACTCCTGCTGGCTACTCTCTCCATCATATCCCCAGACCAATAAAGACCGGTGGAGGGGTTGCACTACTCTTTAGGTCCAGTTTATCGGTCAGTATGAAAAGTGTTAACATTGACTACCTAACATTTGAATCTCTGCATGCTGAGGTAACGTGCAACTCTAGATCTGTTCGCCTTGTTAATATATATCGACCAGAAAGGGATGTTGATGGTAAACATGTAAAGTTCTCCAGTTTTCTGCAGGAATTTGAAAAATTAATTGTCGATTATCTCTTACACCCATCTGACATTATTTTAACCGGCGATTTTAACATTCATATGGACATTATTTCAAACAATTATGCAAATCAGTTTAACGATCTGCTCTCTGCTCATGAACTTATACAGCACATCACAGCACCCACTCATCGGTATGGTCACTGTCTTGACCTCATGATAACGCGTTAAAATACTTCACCTCTTATCTCGAATATAACTATTCATCCTGGCTTATCTGATCATTATGCAATCATGGTAAATTTGAACCTTAAAAAACCTCCCATACCTACCATTTCTGTAACTACTCGCCACTGGAAAAAAGTAAATATTAAAGATTTATGTCATGATATTGAATCTCAACTGGAAAATGTAAACCTTGAAGATGGTGAGCTGGATCTTGTGTCAGTTTATTTGAATCTACTGTCCGTAACATCTTGGATGATCATGCTCCGCCAAAAACTCGAACTGTTAAACTACAATCTGAATCCTTCTGGTTCAATGATGATATCCGTGCTGCAAGGAAAATCCGCCGTCAACTTGAGCGAAGATGGCGTGACAATGGGAAACTTGGAGTACATCGGCAAGAATACTGTAACCAACGTGATATTGTGAAGAACATGATTAACCAGGCAAAAATAACTCACTACTCATCTTTTGTGGAAGATAGCTCTGGTGATCAGAAAAAACTCTTTAACATTGTTGAAAAGCTGCTTCATAAACCCAAAGCTCCAGTGCTTCCATCTACACACTCCGATTAGGACCTCGCAAATGCTTTTTCAAACTTTGTTGTCACAAAAATTGAGAATATCCGTCGTTCTTTTCCCTCAGTACCTGCCATTCTATCACAAACACCATCACGCAAGGATCCACAATGTAGACTGTCCATGTTTGAGCCTACTAGTGTTACGGAGATCAAGAAACTCATCATGAAATCGCCATCAAAATCATGTGAACTTGATCCAGTGCCAACTTCGCTAATAAAACAAAATATTGATGTGTTTGCTAAGTATATCACAATTATTGTAAACAGATCTCTTTCTTCAGGTTGTTAAACCACTCCTAAAGAAACCCAATTTGGACAAGGAAGTTTTCAAAAATTACCGACCAGTAGCGAATTTAAAGTACCTTGGAAAAACAATCGAGCGAGTTGTTTCATCACGGATCTCTGACCATGTTCGTGCTAATAACCTGTCAGACACATTTCAGTCAGCCTACATTTCAGTCAGCCTACATTGTTAAGGTCGCTGTTGGTGCTAGGGAGTCTAGCCCGAACCAATATATCGCCGAGGTTGCGGGGCGACGGAAAGCAATCAAAGGGGTTCGGAGATGGCTGAGCGTAACCCGGATTACCTGCCTTGTTTTTTGGGGTAGCAGATAAAAACGGGCCGTACGAGGATGCTGTGGGAGTAGATGAATTCTAACGAGTGTGTCAGAAGTTTCCTTTGTGAAGGAGTGGGTGAAGGAGTGGGAAGGAGTGGGAAGGAGTGGGTAGGATCAGTATTACATTCGATATAGTGATCAGCGTTACTTACTTGTCTATTAGTTGAGTATTATGTAACTTCACATCTTTATACATTTCAGTCTCACTTGTAGTCAAATCAGTTTTGCCTCGTCATGTGGTATGGAGGCTGTACCGTACAGGATTTAATTCCTCTAAGGTGCCACTAGTTAAATGGTCCAAACATGGACAAACTAGTCTAGTCATACCTGGTCATGACCCTCCGCAGGATATAACGATATTTATGGATATTTCGGTTAACCCAGGTCCCAATAGTTCAAATAAAACAAAAACATACTCCCGCAGTCAGCTGTTTAGAATTCGAAAGACTTTTCATTGCACTATTCAGACTGAATTATTTCAGATTCTAAAAGCAAATGGAATTCTTCGGTTCAGGGGAAGGAGAGCAGGTTATCGTAACAACACACGTAAAATCTCTGTTCATTTGGGCCAACGATTGGATTATGTTCATCATTTCCCAGTTCTTGAAAACCGTGTCTCTGTTCTTAAGCCTGTTGTGTTACATTCCATGAACACTTCTGATAATTCCCTTAAACTTTATTGCTTGAACACAAGATCTCTAAAAAACAAAACAGCTGATTTTGTTGCATATGCATATTAATTGCAAAGCAGATCTCTTTGCTCTTACAGAGACCTGGTTTACAGATATGGATGTTGCCCACAAAGTTAAAGCCACTCCACCTCGTTTTAGATTATTCGATCAACCTCGGAAAAATCGGGTTGGTGGAGGTACTGCTTTACTTTTCAGAGATCATCTGCATGTCAAGAAGATTGCTGGGGGTGAAGTAGACTCCTTTGAGTATTCAGAATGGTCTGTGGTGATTAATTCCTATAAACTATGACTGGTGATCATTTATAGGCCACCGTACTCAGTAATCACCCTTTTACAGTAAATCGGTTTATCACTGACTTTGCCAATTATTTGGAATCGATTGTCTTATCACCTGAGCCACTTCTAATAACTGGAGATTTTAACATCCATGTTGACTTTTCAGATGATCCAAACACTAATCGTTTTTTTAGTGCTTCTTGAATATATATGGGTCTTCAGCAACATGTTAACAAGCCTACGCATCAGATGGGTCACATAGTGGATCTTATAATTACCCGGCAATCAGAGATAGTCTTGGACAATCCTCCAACTCCACACCATCTTTTCTCTGATCACTCGTCTGTTCTTTGCAACTTGAAACAAAATAAACCTTCTTTTCCCGTTAAACAGGTTGTTTATAGGGATGTTAAATCTATCAATATTGACTCCTTGAAAAGTGACCTGGAATCTTCCAGGTTGTGTATGGATGCTCCTCGGGGTCTTGAAGAGCTTGTGAAGTGTTACAATACCACACTAGCTGCCACCTTTGACACACATGCCCCACTGAAGTCCAAGACGGTCACTGTTAGGCCCCGTCTGCCCTAGTTTGATCAAGAAATCAAGTCTGCAATAAGGGTGAGGAGACGGGCAGAAAGGAAGTGGCGGCGAACTGACAAGGTCTGTGATCTTTTAGATTATAAGACTCATAGAAATAAGGTCACTTCTCTTCTGAACAAAGCTTGTTGCGACTTTTACAAAGACTTTATCGATAGTAACAGTTCTGATCACGGAAAACTATTTAGAGTTTGCTTCGGCAATTTGATGATGTCCCCTTTCCGCCATTTACTGATAAATTGACTTTTGCAAATGACATGGGTAGCTTCTTTGTGGAAAAATATCCAATATTCATGCTAAACTTGATGACTTTACTGTACCAACCACAATTGATGGAACATTCCATTCCATACCGGAAGCCTTGTCCAGTAACATCTTGTTTGACCAATTTATACCATTAACTGAGTCACAGGTAAAGCAGCTTGTTGTGAAATCTGCAAAGAAATCATGTGCCCTGGATCCAATGCCTACCAAGCTGGTGAGTGATTGTCTTGATGTCTTGCTTCCGGTACTCACCAAAATTATAAATTCATCTTTAGAATCTGGTATATTTCCTGAGGACTGGAAAGAAGCTCTGATCTGTCCTTTGTTAAAGAAGGATAACCTCGACTTGATTTTAGAAAACTATCGACCTATCAGTAATTTACAATTCATATCTAAATTAATTGAGAGAGCAGTGTGTGACCAACTTTACTGTCACATGTCCAAAACGTCCCTGTTTCCTGTTTTCCAATCATCTTACCGAAATCATCACAGTACGGAGACGGCTCTTCTAAAGGTTAAAAAAGATGTGCTGCTGAAGATGAATTCCCAGCATATTACTTTGCTTGTTCTATTAGACCTTAGTGCAGCCTTCGATACTGTTGACCATGGTATTTTACTGAAACGTCTGCAGTCTAAAACCGGAATCTCTGGCAGGGCAGGGACTGGTTTTCATCTTATTTGTCAGATAGGAGCCAACGTGTATCCATCCAAGGTACCCTGTCAGAGAGGTTTGATCTCAACTGTGGTGTTCCTCAAGGATCTTCTATTCATTGTTTATGCTTCTAGGTTGTTCGATATCATTGAGCATCATTTGCCTGATGTTCACTGTTATGCTGATGACACACAGTTGTATATATCTTTTACACCTGGTGATACCTCTTGTCAAGCTGCTGTAGCTGCAATGGAAAGTTGTATTCGGGACATCAGGCAGTGGAAGTTGCATGACAGGCTCATGATCAATGATACTAAGAGTGAGTTCTTGATCATAGGAACTAGACAGCAGTTGAAGAAAATAAACATTGCCAACATCACTGTGGGTGATGTTGAAATCGCTCCAACCACCTGTGTTAGAAATTTGGGGTCATGGTTTGACTCGCAACTGACAATGAACACCCACATTACCAAGGCTTGTTCCGCGGCTTTTTTACATCTTCACAATATTAAACGGATCAGTAAATTTCTGTCGCAAGACTCTCTTTTAACACTAATTCATGCATTTGTGACCAGTCGTCTGGACTATTGTAATAGCTTAATGTACGGCCTGCCAATGACACAAATAACTAAATTACAAAGGGTCCAGAATGCTGCGGCTAGACTTGCTACAAATACACGCAGGTTTGAACACATAACACTAATACTACGTCAATTACACTGGCTGCCTGTTTTGCATAGGATTAATTTTAAAATCATTCTATTAATATTCAAAACTCTTCATGGCCTTTCTCCAAGGTACTTACAGGATCTTCTTACCGTTCGGAAAGAATCCAGATATCATTTAAGGCCGGGAACAATGTACCCCTTTTGGAATATCCTAGCTGTAAAATGTTGTCTAAACTTGGTGATAGGGCGTTTTCCGTGGCAGCCCCTAAGCTATGGAATGCATTGCCATGGCACATAGTACGTAGTGAACACAGACTTGCCACTTTTAAATGTAAGATAAAAACTTTTCTTTTTAATGTAGCATTTGTAAATTAATATGTGGGTGTAATTTTGGTGTGAATTAATGTGTGATTGTAAGATTAAAATGTAATGTTGGTTTTATTGCCTTCTCTCTATATTTCTACTTCTAGGGTCGCCGTGTCAGGTAGTTAGATCACATGTATAAATTACCTAGGTAGGGTTAGAGGCGTCTGTCTCCTGAAAAGGTCGAGACATTATCGATGTCGGCAGGGGTAGGCTTAAGTAATTATTAATCCCCTGTCGGCGGGACAGACGTATCCCCATACTGCGGTTTGGGCTCTGGCCCGGTGACCTGACTTTATCTCAAACTTTTTCTCAATTCTTGTGTTTTTCATATCTGTTTTTAACTCTGTTTAGAGTCATTGTTATGCGCTTTTGATCATTTCTATGTAAAGAGCGCAATATAATTTTTTAAATTATTAGTATTATTATTATTATTATTAAGGGCCTCGGCTATGTAGTCATCTCTGTTCATGACCACAACGGCAGACCCTTTGTCAGTCCGCTTGATGACTAGGTTGGTGGCTTGGTGGAGTTCACGGATGGCGTCCCGTTCGGCTCGGGAAATGTTGCTGGCACATCTGTTAGGAGGTTCCCAGTGAACCGCAGAATTGACTGAGTTGATGTAATTATCAAGGGCTACATCCCGATTCTTACAGGGTACCCATACACGTTTTTCTTTGAAGCAGTTGCGGCCGAGGGACCCAGAGGGACTGTCATCTGGGGGCCCGTCGTCTGTGGAGGGTTCAACGTGAACGAATTCACGGAGTTGTAGTCTGGGGTTGAATTGAGCCATGTCTCGTGAGAGTAGTTTAACCTGGGGATCACCGAGTACAATATCAGACAAACTAGACAGCAGTGTTTGTGATATTACAAACACATAGGTGTTCGAGTTTTGTCAGGGCAGTGATGATGACGTCAGAATGTTTTTTAAAGAAACTTTGTATTATTATTTTTTAATATTAAACTTTGAATTTACCTCTTGTGGTTGTTGAGATGTTTTTTTTTAAATATTAAACTTTGACTTCCGGTGTGGACAGGAAGTAAGGTCAAATTGGGGTCATCTTTTTGTAAATATCTTTTGACAATTAACGGTCTGTACAATGGTACAAAAATTGTGAATTTACCTCTTGTGGTTGTTGAGATATGATTTTTTTAAATATTAAATTTTTACTTCCGGTTTGGACAGGAAGTAAGGTCAAATTGGGGTCACCTTTGTGTAAATATGTTTCGACAATTAACAATCTATACAATGGTGCAAAAAATGTCAATTTACCTCTAATTGTGGTTGTTGAGATAAGATTTTTGTAAATATTAAATTTTGACTTCCGGTTTGGACAGGAAGTAAGGTCAAATTGGGGTCATCTTTTTGTAAATATTTTTTGACAATTAACGATCTATACAATGGTACAACAATTGTGAATTTACCTCTTGTGGTTGTTGAGATATGATTTTTTTAAATATTAAACTTTGACTTCCGGTTTGGACAGGAAGTAAGGTCAAATTGGGGTCATCTTTTTGTAAATATTTTTGACAATTAACGATCTGTACAATGGTACAAAAATTGTGAATTTACCTCTTGTGGTTGTTGAGATATGATTTTTTTAAATATTAAATTTTGACTTCCGGTTTGGACAGGAAGTAAGGTCAAATTAGGGTCACCTTTATGTAAATATTTTTCGACAATTAACGATCTGCACAATGGTGCAAAAAATGTCAATTTACCTCTTGTGGTTGTTGAGATATGATTTATTTTTAATATTAAACTTTGACTTCCGGTTTGGACAGGAAGTAAGGTCAAATTGGGGGTCACTTTTTTGTAAATATTTTTTGACAATTAACGATCTGTACAATGGTGCAAAAATTGTTAATTTCCCTCTTGTGGTTGTTGAGATATGATTTTTTTAAATATTAAACTTTCACTTCCGGTTTGGACAGGAATTAAGGTCAAATTGGGGTCACCTTTTTGTAAATATTTTTTGACAATTAACGATCTGTACAATGGTACAAAAATTGTGAATTTCCCTCTGTGGTTGTTGAGATATGATTTTTTTAAATATTAAACTTTGATTTATCGTAATTCGATATCTGATGACATAATCATGACGTCACAAATTTTGTTTCATCTACGTGTTAAGTTCTAAGTATATGCCAAGTTTCAAGTTCATGTGAAGTTTGCAAGTATGTGTTTTTTTGTAGACAATCGAAGGGGAGAAGAAGAAGAAGGAGAAGAGAAAAAAAAACGAACAAAAACAATAGGTGTTTCGGGTGCATACCCGAACACCTAATTAACTACAGTATGTTTTGGTGGATTAGGGGTATTTCCACTACAGGGTTCAGTGGTGACCGTATGGAAACGCCTGTGGATGTATTCTTATGGTCAGCTTGGGCATTACGGCGTTCCTTGTTTTGTTGGTGCTGTAGGGAGGACTGAAGGTGGTTAATGATGGACGATAGAATGGCTTGGAAATGGTTCCATTCATGATCATTAGGGCAAGCCACTTTCAATTGAGATTCTGTACTTTCAGTATCAAGTGACTGCTTGTCAATGCATTTTAGGCATTGGACTTCGAAAAGTTCAAGTAAATGGAAGGAAGTCTTGGTTAGTGTGTCATTCCATTTCATACTGAATGCGGGTTCTAGGTCCCCAAAGGAGGGGCTGCATTTGATTTTGAGACGGGATGAACGATAGAAACGGTAGTTATCAAGGTGAGATAGGCAACGTACTCTCTTTTCCTCAAGTTTGCGCAGCATTTGGAAAAGGCATTTAGTATTAAGCGATGGTAATGGGCATTATTACGTGCATGTAAAGGGCTACAAAGGGGAATTGGGTTCAAATAAAAGGCTGTAGAGGGAAAGGGTTAATATACAAGCTGAAGAGAGAACGGGTTAAAGCAAATACCTGAAAAGAGAATAGATTAAATACAAGAAGCTGTGAAGAGAGTGGGTTAAGACGAATACCTGAAGAGAGGAGAACGGGTTAATACAAAAAGCTGTGGAGAGAACGGGTTAATACAAATAGCTGCAGAGAGAACGGGTTAGAACAAATACCTGAAAAGAGAACGGGTTAATACAAAAAGCTGTGAAGAAGACGGGCTAATACAAAAAGCCGTGGAGAGAACGGGTTAAGACAAATACCTGAAAATAATATGGTTTAAAACAAAAAGCTGTGGAGAGAACAGGTTAAAACAAATACCTGAAAAGAGAACGAGTTAATACAAGAGGCTGTGGGGAGAACGGATTAAAACAATTATCCAAAAAGAAAATAGATTAAATACTAGAGGTATTGAGTTTGTAGAAAACAATCTCAGGGTGTTCGAGTGTGCATCATATGTGAAGACGTCATCACCTAAAGTTGTTAAAAGACAAGAGTTACTTCAGGAGATATGAGTTTTCATAAAATATAATTAAAATAACATATAATGTGGTATACTGAATACATTAACTTCTGGTTCAGTCATCCCATATAATTTTAATTTATTTTAACTGTAAGTTCCGGTTCAATCATGTGACGTCATTCATTCACACAAAATCTTTCCTCATAATATGGGTGTCAATTGTGCCAAATTTGGTAAAATTTTGTCTGATGTTTTCTCAAGATAGCTAAAGGTGACTTTTTAAAACCTGCCACTGTTTTTAAACTTAAAATTCCAGTTTGGACCGGAAGTAAGAGTCAATAAGGTCATGTCTTTGTATCAAATGTCGAGTCAACCATGTTATGTATGGTTAAGAAGGAATCAATAAATTATCTATTGTGGTTCACAAGATATAAAATATATTGTTTTATTATAATTAATTACGTAATAATTTATTAGATGACCTCACCATGACGTCACAACGTTACCTGCAACTATATGTTAAGGTCTAACTATCTGTTAAGCTTTAAGGTTCATTGAACTCCGTAACTATGTTTTGACTGTACAAATTACAGATTATTATACAGTCCATTTTCGTAGTTTACAGAGAGCCTACGTTCGTACAGACAAGGTATAACAGTTAAATGTAACACGGTGAACATATATTCATGAGCAATCGAATAGGCAATAAGAACAATATACATTTGTTACGATAGACATTTATCCAATCACGATGCGCAGAAAGAGGCACGTGATCCTCCAACACTTCCTGGGCACATTGCCCACACAGCCATCATCAGTACCACTCGGTCTGTGAATAGAAAGTCTAAAAGTATAACAATAATAAACTTTGACTGGTGTAAAAATAGGTCAAGAAGGATTGTATACTTGAGCTAGCATTAATTATCTGGAAACATCAACACTAAACTATCGATAACTGTCCATAATGACACAACTATTCTTCTTCATGATCATGACAAAATAACATTAATAGTTTGGTTCAATTTCTGAGATGGGGGCGTTGTGATCTGTGATGATGTCATGAAACATTTTTTAGAAAAATCACTAGTCACTTTATGAATGAAGACAAAACTTACTTTTACAAACACCACAATAATACTTATTTTAGGCCTTAATCTTTTTATTTATTTATTTATTTTTGCTGTTTTTAGATATATATCTCAAAGACTAAAAATATAATGAAACATATCATTTGGTTATTGCATAAATTAAAATGAAAAAAACCTGCACTAACCATTTAGAAATTTGCTAACCGGCTAACCAAAACCAATATTTAAAAATAAATACCCAACAATTTTGGAAAAAGTTACTAACAATTTTGTTGTTCTAGACGCTTTTTCTGCCACATTGGTTATTAAACAATCATTGTTGGAAGTTGTTGATGTTTTCGTTTAAAACTATACACGTTATTCCATTTGCAAAATTAAATTTAATTAAGTTGATAAAATAATAAAAAGGAAAGAAATAAAATACATAAGTTAAAAGAAGATCTGGATCTCTTGTCTCAAAATCAAAATTAATTGATTTTGTATTTAAATTAACTCCAGCACCTGAAAACCTTTTGTCAAGGGCGCATTGGAAAACTCTTACCATAAATTGACATCTGCGGGTCCGAAAACATATCTGGGTCTAATATGCAATCAAAATAATGGACAATTTAGTTTTGGCGCACTTTGGTCCCTTCCTGGCCCAATGTGGGACAGTCCTAAAACACACCTATAGACAAACAAATGGACCGAACAAGCAAACAAACAAACAACCAATCAAAATCCAAACCATCGAGATCAACCAATCAACAAGCAGTGTTTAAAGCACATGCACAAACAGACATACAGACAAACTGTCAGATATGATACATAAATAAGGACAAGTCAGGGAAATCAACTTTCGATCTTTAAACGGGATTTTCATTATTTTGGTTCGCGGCGCCCACTGACACGATCAAACACAAAAGAAAGCTTATCTATATTTGTAATACTATACAAATCATTAAAATTGCGTGGGCAGGCACGATCACAGGGATAGAAAGACAAATATAGCCAAGGATTGGAGGATGAGATGAAACGGAAGTTATTGTGTTTATGCGCGTGGATGATGTAGGCCTTGTATCTTATTAAGAAGACAAAGGCAGGTTTAGGTACTGATAATCGTACACGTGTATTATCTCGTTGATATTTGACTCATTGTCAAACAAATGACTTTACGAACAAACAAAACACAAAACAAATTTTTGCTCCCAACTCCAAGTCGTTTCAGAGATATGTACCCCTGAAAAATATACCCCTTTTCTCCCTCGAAATTGCGTCCGTGATTTTTTTTTTGCATTTTCAGAGGCCTATATCTCACAATTGTGTCAATATATTTTGCTGAAAATTGTTGCACAGGGTGAAAGACACCATCCGCTAAAATCTGCTTTCAAAAGTAGTATAATTAATTAAAACATCTCCTTTTCAAGTTAGGTGTCCTTCAAAACTCACAAAGGTTACGTTTTGCCATTTTGGGCCCCTCTGGTGACCACACAAGTGGTTAGATTACTTTTATATTTTATATGCGCACAAACTAAGTACATTATGTCTGCCCCCAAACAAGTCATAATGTTTTTTCAAAAAATACCCCCTTCTAATGGATGGATGACCAGGTGGGCCACTACCCATGTAACTGAAACTTTTACATCTTAAAATATTTTGTCCAATCTATATGTGTAAGAAAATTTAATTCGGTATCTTTTCTCCTTCATGGTCAGACGATAATGTCAAATAATGGGTATTTTGCTAAATACGTGGTATACACTGTATATGTACAGTGTACATGATGTATGCATACTCCAAATACATGTTATGACTTTTTAATGTATGTACACCATCAAATCATCTTAATCAAATGTAAGTAAGACTAATTGCGGTGACACCATGTGAAATTCTATAATGAGTAGTAATTAGTTCTGAAAAGAACTAGAGGTTACAACGTTTCGATCAGTATGCTCTGATCATCCTCAGGAGAATGATCGCGTCTGATCATCCTTAATCAAATGTATCCAAAAGGGGTCCATGGCCCCAACTGCATCATGAGCTACATACAATATTTATAAATTGGCCCTGAAAATGCTGATATTCCATTACGGAGTGTATAAAATAAAATAAAAATATTGCAAGAAGGCCCTTATTAGGTCTTAGACTCCTTGCCATGAATGAGCTTTTCATGCTCACAGGTCCGCCCCTCCCTCCCTGCCCCTCCCTTCTTGTCCCTGTCCTTGATGATGTGTATTTGACATAAGTGTTTGGAGTACGCATACATACATGTACAGTACCGGTTCATAGTATACATAGTATACTGTATAATATTAAAGCAAAATACCCTTTATATGAAAATATCGTCTGACCATGAAGTTACTAAACTGAATGGATAGATAGATAGATAGGATACAATATTTTGGATTCAATATGTTGTATATACAATATATTTTAAGATGTAAAAGTTTCAGTTACAATTTATTTAAATGATAAAAAGTCTCTGGTTGTCTCCGCGCGCGTCGCATCAGACCCGCGCGTTGGCATTTTAATATTTGTTTTGCTATGAAACGATGTCCAATTGCAGCCAAAATTGCTGGATCGATTGGAATTCTGCCATGTTGTGTTTCAAATAACTTTTTTTTACCACATAGGGTATAAACTTTTGCTCGATTTGCGAGGCCTCTCTTAGCCACCATACTTTGTATATGTGAAACTTGGTCCCTGCGTATACATGTATGACGTATTTCCCTGTTGGCAAAATATAATAAATTAATTAATTAATTAATAGGTAAAACTTGTAGCTTTGCATGGTGAGGATGATAAGTAAGACTAATTGCGGTGACACCATGTGGAATCTCAATTGAGTAGTAATTAGTTCTGAAAAGAACTGGGGGTACAACTCGACGTTTCGATCAGTATGCTCTGATCGTCCTCAGGAGAATGCCGGACTCTGGAAAATGCTGCTGCTTAAGTAGGCTGCTGGAGGATCATCCCATGAATGGATGCTGGAGGATTAGTTCGTTGAGGCGCGCAGGCGGGAAACTGTGAGACTATGAGACTAGGATCCTAGGGGTTGGGGAGAGGTGTGTGCTCACTGAACTGAATCAGTTGTTAACAAGCACAGGGAAGGAGGGTGGTTGACTTAGGATATTGGGTAGCCCTCAGTTTTGTGTGGGTTATTGAGTTTGGATATAGAAGATCCTTCAGTCTGTAGTATAGGTCGCCAAATGTCGCTGATGAAGAAACCGATGTCCTGTGGCACAGTGTCGTGTTTGACGATCTCGATGGCCTCTCTGATGCGTCTGGGGTGCCATGCGTCGATGGGTGTGATGAGTTGGGCTGCCTGCCAGTCGATTTGGTGGTCCTTGATGTGCGAGTGCTTGACGATGGCGGACTTCTCAAAATCTCCTCTGCGGCCGTGTGCTCGGTGTTCCTTCAATCTGATAGGGAGGTTGCGTTTTGTTTCGCCGATGTACACCTTACCGCACTCACAGGGGATCCGGTAGACTCCCGCTCTGTTGTTTGGGTCCGGTTTGTCCTTGTGGGTATGTAGAAGTCCTTGGAGTTTGCTGGGGGCTGAGTGGAACACATCGATGCCTGCTTGTCGGAGGATGCGTTGTAGTTTGTGAGACGTCGAACCTAGATAGGGGAGACAAGCAGTGAGGGTTAGATCACTTACCTTGCTTTTGGAGTTTGGAACCGGCTTCGCTGTGCTGATCTTGTTGTGATTGTAACCGTTGCGTTTGAGGGTAGTTCGGATGTGCTGTAGTTCCTTGGGAAGGCTGTCCTTGTCACAAATGTTGTAGGCGCGTTGTACGAGCGTACGGTTGACCGATGACTTGATGCTTGGATGATGGAAGGAGCGCTGGTTCAGGTACCGATCTGTGTGCGTGGGCTTTATGTAGACGTTGTGGTGTAGGGAGCCGTCTGGGTTTCTGGAAATGCCAACATCAAGGAACGCGATCTTGTCATCTTCTTCCGTTTCCATGGTGAACTTGATGCTCGGGTGTTGCTGGTTTAGATGTTGTAGAAAATCCTGGAGTGTGTCTCTGCCGTGTGGCCAAACCACAAAGGTGTCATCCACGTATCGGAGCCACAGCTTGGGTTGGAGGTCGGCGGTGTTGAGGGAAGAGTTTTCAAACTCTTCCATGAAAATATCAGCAAGGACCGGGGATAAAGGAGATCCCATGGAGGTCCCAGCTGTCTGCTCGTAGAACTTGCCCTGAAACTGAAAACAACTTGAAGAGACACATGTTAGTAGCAAATCATGAATCATGAATCATGAATCATGAATCATGAATCATGAATCATGAATCATGAATCATGAACGCAACCTCCCCATCAGATTGAAGGAACACCGAGCACACGGCCGCAGAGGAGATTTTGAGAAGTCCGCCATCGTCAAGCACTCGCACATCAAGGACCACCAAATCGACTGGCAGGCAGCCCAACTCATCACACCCATCGACGCATGGCACCCCAGACGCATCAGAGAGGCCATCGAGATCGTCAAACACGACACTGTGCCACAGGACATCGGTTTCTTCATCAGCGACATTTGGCGACCTATACTACAGACTGAAGGATCTTCTATATCCAAACTCCATAACCCACCCCAGACTGAGGGATCCCCTATATCCTAAGTCAACCACCCTCCTTCCCCTGTGCTTGTTAACAACTGATTCAGTTCAGTGAGCACACACTCCTCTCCCCAACCCCCTAGGATCCTAGTCTCATAGTCTCACAGTTTCCCGCCTGCGCGCCTCAACGAACTAATCCTCCAGCATCCATTCATGGGATGATCCTCCAGCAGCCTACTTAAGCAGCAGCATTTTCCAGAGTCCGGCATTCTCCTGAGGACGATCAGAGCATACTGATCGAAACGTCGAGTTGTACCCCCAGTTCTTTTCAGAACTAATTACTACTCAATTGAGATTCCACATAATTAATTAATAAATTAAATGAAATAAACAAAAGCGCATCACCGCACCGATTTTGAAGCCGACCTATGACCAGAAACCAGAGGCTTTTTTGCCTTATGTATATGAAGCTAGAAAAGGAAATGATTTGATCATATGTTAGATTATTGTCAAAATCATCGAGATGTTTTGGTTTTCGTTGAAAACTTTTTCGAAACGTTCTATTTTTTATAATGACATTAACATAATAATGGGAAACGTGGGTTCGGTACTCATGTGTCTTAAGTTCTGTTGAGACTCCGTTATGAATAGGAATATCCGTTGTGAAGTAGTTGGACGATCTAACTGAAAAAAAAAATTCTGAATAAGTAGAAAAGAAAGATCAATAGTTTGAACTCTTTGGACACAGATTCACCAAAGATGATTTCAATAAAATATATACCAAGACTATGGCCTGATGTTGGCTGTACATTCACCTGATCTGGTTAAATATTTAATGGAATTGATGTAGATAATTCAGTGTGTTTTTTGTTTTTATTTTGCTTTTTTTGCAAATTAAGTCTTTAAGAGTCATTTGAACATTTAAAAAGGTAAACAATCAGTTTGTGTTCATGCATAATATTATTTTAAGTCCATTTTTAAATTATTTGTTTTCCGTTTCATTTTACTCTAAATGTTTTGTTTGTACCTAGTATTTTGATTTTGATTGGTATTTTATTTTATTTTTGGATTTTGTAGTTTTATTCAGGATCTCAATTTCCAGAGAAATATGAAGCAGGGGTTTTATACCTCTAACAATCTTAAAGGGGTGAGCGATGAATAAAACACCCCCCCCCCCCCCCCCCAAAAAAGCCCCAAAACATTTTGCCATATTTTTTACATCCAGTCTATGCACCTTTTTCAAAAAGATTAGGACAATTTATGACAATATTTTATTTTGTCCTGCACTTTATATAATTCTTCATTTATTTATTTGCTGTTTTATTTGAACAGGGTAGCCTCCTCAGTTAAAGAACTGCTTTCTTTGAGGGCTCTGTATTAAACCAATAGTAAAAGTTAAACCAATCTACAAATAAAAAATTAAAGAAAACAAATAAAAGCAGTAAATAGAAATATAGGAAAATGAATAAAATAAACAAAAGTAAAAATTTAAACATAAGATTCTGAATATGTCAAAAATAAAATGAACATGGAAAAAGACTGATTTATACACTCTAAAAACTCCCGGGTCAAAATGTTGACCCTTTTTCCGGGTCAAAATAAATTGACCCTTTTCTGGGTCAATTTTATAGATGGTTGACGTCATGCAATGTTTTGATTGGACAAAAACTGGCACGTGGTATATGACGTGCTGTATGCGCGGCTCAAGTTACATTTTCGAAGGTACTGTGTCCGCCATCTTTTCTAAATGCTTGTCGTGTACGTGTACGCAGTGAGCAAGTAACGTTAAAACTAGTCATTCAGTATCAACTATCATGGATAAATTTGTTCAAGAAACGTTACAGAAATGGGAGCTTTCTCCGTATCTGACTGCATTTGAAGGTATGTTCAACTTACATTGGTGCTAGTAATACATTGTATATTGTACAAATGTAACGTTAACGTTATGGATTTTTATGTTGGTGGCCGTCGTGGATTGATGTCGAGAGGGGTCCGATCTCGATAGCCTAAGTAGGCCTAACGGTGTACAAGCCAACTCGTACTCATTGTGGTCAACTCGTAAATAAAGATGATTGTGTTCAATTATTTTACCAAAAAGGTAAACTAGTGTTACTAATGACGGTTAAGTCCTACGCTGACATGGCTGAGAGAGTGGTTATGTTGAATGAGTACAGTTATAGTAGTTCCAAAGGAATATAACAATCTTGTTCAAGGTGAGTTTTTAAACACATTCCCTCGTTATGTCTTCATATGCAGTGGCGGATGCAGGGAAGGTTGTGACCAACATTACACACCCTCTAATAAATAACTGAACTTTATGCCAAAATACACACATTTAAATTTACACTGTAATTTTATTTTTTTTCCCATTGAAATTGGCCACAGAACAATGATCAGCCAATAGGTCACTTATATAGTTTATGGACGCTTTTATTCATTTAATTTTAAAAATGTTTTTTCCCTTTCTCTTTTTAATCCAGGTTGGTACCAACATACCCTCATACCTGGAGAGAGTCAAGCAAGAACAACCGTTCATATTATTGCTGGGTGAGATGTTGGAGCCAGAGCAGGTGTTTGTCATCATTGAACATCGAGCAGTGGAGGTTAACTCCCTGCTCAAAGGACTGGATGTATGTTTTAAATTGTTTTATATTATTGACATGTCTTATCCCTGGCAGTGTGCCACCACATGGGAATTTATTCAGAAGGGGATTTTTCTACTAGGGGAGGGAAAGGGGAAACCACAAACATCGGGCTGTGTAAGGTCACTAAGAGCTTATCTAAATTCAAAACAAGCATCTATCTAACTTAAAGTACATTGAAAACAAATTACCCTCAATGCTGATCAATAGTTTTAGTTTCAAGACTAGTAGCTTTCCATGGTGAAAAAGGATAGGTGAAGAATGTTTGTGGTGACACCATGTAGAAATTCTCTTTTGAGTAGTAAATAGTTATGAAAAAAAAACGGTTGGTTACAACTAGAGCTCGGAGCATACTGATAGAAAAAGTTTAGTTGTAACCAATCGATTCTTACTGTTCAAAAGAAAATTTCTTCATGGTAGCACCACAAATAAGCTTTACTTAGTTTTAATATAAGAATTACTTGACAAACAGCCTAGCCTAGATTTGTTTTGTTTTGCTAATGCCACTTTTTTATATTGTTTGAGATATGCTTGTTATTTGTTTTACCTGAAGTTTTTGTATTGTGCATTAACTGCATTTACATTGAAGTTTTTACGTTATGGTCAGAGAGTTTCAGGGGATGTATATTCACATGCTACAAGGGCCGAGGAACTTTGGGCTCTTTAAAAAGCTTATTTTTTTATATAAAATATATTAATTATTGTGCTTACCTCAACTGTGTGTAACAGTAACCTAAACACATGTATTTTTTTAAATCTTGTATGAGAACCCTTTGAGACATTGAACTTCATTTGTTTTCTGTCAAAACAAAACTACTACTCCATTCAAGTTTCATCTTGTTTCGGGAAAAATAAATCACACTTGTTCATATCTTTGTACATGTATTTGAACTATAATTTGCAAGATCACACAGTTATTGTACAGTTAAGTAAATGTTTATCAATGTTTGTATTCATTCTAATGTGAAAAGGAACATCAGCTGATATCCATTTCCGATTTGAATTGTCTACATATATGTACATGTAACGTTTGACAGTGTCACAGCATGTCGAACAAAATGTTTGGAATCATATACTAGAGTAAAAAACGTTAAGGTAATAATTCAGTCAGGTTCTATTCAGTTAATAATAAATTTAAAATGACTTTATATACTTTATACACATACATGTTTTCCTTTGCCAAAGAGAAATAAATACATGTGACCAATAGCAGGTAATTTATTGTTTGTTTCTTTTCATTTTAGAGCTATCCTTCAAATTTGATTGTTATCTTCCCTTTAAGTTTGGCCATCCCGACATACAAGGTAAGCATGTTTTCCTTTGATACAGATGCCCTTATTTATGGCAATTTACTATTTGAGAAACCTTTTGTAAGGGTTTATAAACCTGAATTTTGTTTTATTTTAAAATCTTAGTATTGCTTGCCATAGATAAGGCTTCTCAATACATGGAAATCATGCTTATCTTTTCTGACCCGGAACTCTGGTTAAAATAAATTTGACCCTGGAGCCCGGGTTGGATATGACCCGACACTTTACGGGTCAGAATGACCCGGAAAGTTGGGTCAAAAAATTTGACCCGGAATAGGGTCATATCAGCTGACCCTATTCCGGGTCAGAAACAATTTTTGACCCGGAATAGGGTCAGCTGATATGACCCTTTTCCGGGTCAAATATTTTGACCCAACTTTCCGGGTCATTCTGACCCGTAAAGTGTCGGGTCATATCCAACCCGGAGTTTGGCTCAAATTTGACCCATTTTGGGTCAAATCTGACCCGGGAGTTTTAAGAGTGTAGTTTGAAATTGAGAACGTCAACTCAGTAAAGTTATAACATTTAAAATATTTGTAATTAAGGTCATCAAGCGTAAAACAAAATAATTTAAGATGTGGCACTATTGAAGAACAAATAAAAACAGTGATAGGTTATTAAGTTCGCTATTTGGTTAACCAATAGGCCGTGCTCTCTCTTTATTTTGTCTCGGATTGTTGATTTTTGTTTTATTATTCATTATTTTATGGATTTATGCAATTTTAATACGTTTTCGTTTCGGTTTGCGGTAACACCATGTGTTTATCTCAACTAACGTGAAGCTGAGGTACAGGTTCTGAAAAGAACGAAGGTTGAGATACAAGTTGTGCGATACGGTTCTTTTCAGAACCTGTACCTCAGCTTCACGTTAGTTGAGATAAACACATGGTGTTATCGCAAACCGAAACGATGTCGATATTCCACCATGCAAAGCCTCAAAACTTATATTTAATACGTTTTGTTGTTAAAATGGATATGTATGTTATAGCTTTGTGATTTTTTATGTGAAATATTCTGTAAAATAATGAAATTAATTTTAATTAAATCAAACAATATGTTTTGCTCGTTGAAGAAGTGACTGACGGTCCTAAATGAGAACAGTGTTTCTATTTAGAATTGGTTAAAATAAATAATGCTTTAATAATTTATCGATGGAAATAATCACAATTAGCCATACACTGTTATGTGTGTTAAACCTGTTGCTATAAGTACACCAATATATCATAATGATTCGCGACTACATGTATTCAATCTCACTAGCATAGGTACATGGTGCCTGGGGCATAACAATAGATCATAATGATTCGCGACTACATGTATTCAATCTCACTAGCATAGGTACTTGGTGCCTGGGGGCATAACAATAGATCATAATGATTCGCGACTACATGTATTCAATCTCACTAGCATAGGTACTTGGTGCATGGGGCATAACAATAGATCATAATGATTCGCGACTACATGTATTCAATCTCACTAGCATAGGTACTTGGTGCCTGGGGCATAACAATAGATCATAATGATTCGCGACTACATGTATTCAATCTCACTAGCATAGGTACTTGGTGCCTGGGGCATAACAATAGATCATAATGATTCGCGACTACATGTATTCAATCTCACTAGCATAGGTACTTGGTGCCTAGGGCATAACAATAGATCATAATGATTCGCGACTACGTGTATTCAATCTCACTAGCATAGGTACTTGGTGCCTGGGGCATAACACAAATTCAATACAAATCAACAAACCATGACGGTGTTTGAACTTTAGGTTGAACACGCTTTACGGGGGATTTTAGACGTGAGATTATACTCACAAATACATTGGCCCGTATTCTAAAACCCTCCTTTAAATAGGCCTAAAGTAGACCTTTATAGAGGCTTCCTTTACTGAGGAGTTCCTTTGCTAAAGGCTCCTTTAACAAATGGTATTCAAGAACCACACTTTAACTTCCCTCATGTTAAGGTCGTCCTTTAACACAATTGTTTTAAAGGCTCCCTTTAAAGAAGGGACACTTTCTCTAAGGCTCCCTTTATGCTCCTAAATGATCTGTTGTAACAGGACGATGTCAGTTTTCTAGTCCCGTGTAATACCTCTGGTGATTACGCTGCCATTGTTATTGTATGCAGTAGGGTTGATGTTCACGTGAAGTCTTCAGTTAGGCCCTGATACAGGAGAGTTCAGTGGGTAGTGTATCTGCGGTAGTGTGCATTGCCCCCAATTTTGTGGACAACCAACATGCCGAAAACTGGAAAAACTAACGGTTCTGATGACGGTAAAACCCCAAAACCTCGTAGACGGTTCAGTGACATTGAAAAGCAGCTACTAATGCAACTGGTCAATAAGGAAAAACATTTAATCGATATGCGGGGAAATACCACCAAGGTTCTGACTGCAAAAAATGAAGCCTGTGACAGAATCACGAAAAAGTTCAATGCGCAGCCCGGTATCAAACCTTCCGATGCTCCGCAGCTCAAGAAAGTTGTCGATAATTTGAAAGTGAAAGCAAAGAAAGAAGTTGCACAGGGGAAAAAATGCCGCCAACTGACAGGAGGTGGATCAATGGAGAAAGAGTCTGTCGCTGATGAATTCATCAGGTGGTTAAATCCATCCTTGTTGAACCGAAAGCGTTTAAAAAAGGCGTCATCACTGAAATCATCCTCTTGAAACTGAGGAAGACGTGTCCTGATACGTGGCATACCCCTAATGACGTCATAGAAACGCGCTAGTCGGTTGACGTAATCACCCATCGCTGAGGTATCAGAAGAGATCCTTGCACGTTGGCTGCTAAAGGAAGACTAAAAGATACTCCAGACCAACCTTACGTTTAAAGGCCTCCTTAAGGCAAAATAAAGCATTTCCTGTAATAAAGGAAGGTTCTTGAAACGACCCAACCTTTGCTAAAGGAAGGTACCTAAAGGCGTCCTTTGACCCGAGATAAAGGTTGGTTTTTGAAATAAAATTTAGCTAAAGGTTGACTTACAGTCTCCCTTAACGCTAAAGGAACGTTCTAGAATACGGGCCATTGAATAATAATTCTCAGTGGGTTTCGGGCATTGCTAGATCAACCATTTCACCCTCATTGTGACTTTTGTTGTATTTTCTTTTTGGAAAAAAACCCTTTTCAACAGAACCTGTTTGCGTTCAAGGCTTTAAATGTGTCAACTCATGTTGGGAAAATGGCAAGGATTAAGCAGAATGCTGTATATTATTCATTATATTCACAGGCATAGCCGTTATACGAAGCGGTAGTTGCTCGAAGATCCCACAGGCATAGCCGTTATACGAAGCGGTAGTTGCTCGAAGATTCTCACAGTTGTCTAAGATGACCTTACCTACAGATTTTATGCCTAGGTGTCAATTGTCACGGGCGTAAATCCTGGGGGTGGGATGGGGATATATACCCCCACTTTTTGGCCTAGGGGGATGGTCCATAGGATCATACCCCAAAGTTTTCCAGCGGTAAAAAAATAATAATCAAATAATTCGTGCAAAAAGGGGAATTTGGTTTGTTTAACCCTTTCACTCCCATTGAGCCAAATTGGCACAAATATGTTAATACCCTCCCGTACCACGGTGCCAATTTGGCACGAACATTTTCAACCCCTTCGCTACCGATGTGCCATTTGGAACAATTCAACCGCAAAGGTTTCTAAAAGCATAATAGCCCCCTCAGTTGAGCACACCTTTCTGATTGGTAGCTCGATGGCACGAGCGCATCCTTTGAATTTTGATGCATTATATTTGAGAGCGTGGGGTACGCGCTGTTCATTTTTCCTGCGCATCTCCGGTGGTGGGTACTGTGGATGCAAGTCGACAAACACATGAGTATCATGGAAGATGATGAATTATTGCACGAATTGTTAGCGGATAGTGACTCCGAAATGTCGTCCGAAACTAGCGACGCAGTCACCGAGACAGACGACAGTGAAGACGACAGTGAAGACGACTGTGTGCCGAGTTCTCGGCGCAAAGTCAAAG
>CM055825.1:31311575-31363006 GCA_029582265.1 Zoroaster sp. YZ-2022 | reverse complement strand
CGAGTATTTACGCCTAGTCAAGAAAGGCCTCCCCCGTATAATTCAAATTTTTAAGCTTTTTTAAAAAACTATAAACGAGTTGTTTTATTATCAACTCTTTCATAACGAGATTATAATCTCGTTTGCTTGACCTTCAACGCAACTTAAATAATTTATTTTTAATGCGTTACCGCATTTCGTACATAAATTTATCTTTGCTTTTGTACCATTTTTACATCTTCTACACGGAACTAGTATACTTTTCCCATGTCGAATACGCCACAGATATGTAGCGTGCAAAATATGTCACCAGACACACTAGGTTTACAACACTTGTCTGTTTTACCCACTAAAAGCCATTCACACGGAATAATTGCTCTTGATAAATATCTATTTACCATCGTCTTTATTATACCACTACATTTTTTAGAATTGATATTTCAATTTTTTAAGTTCAATTTTCAATATCTTTTTTAAAATTAATTATCTATTTAAAAAAATCAAAAGTCAACCAAAATACACTCAAACCTCAACAAACCTTTCAACTCGCCTCGATTACGTCATCAACAACTTATGACGTCATCAACATCCATCACCACCCACCACCCCACCCCCTTTTTTCAATTCTTCTCAAAATCACGCCCATAAAAGGGGTAGTGGACAGAACCCCCTTTTTACATACTACTTGCCGTGAAATAACAGTTCAGTGTAATTTCACAGCAATTTCACAGTGTCTCTTCCTCTCAGACATTGGCAATAATGTGAACAGTCATTTCACACGGCAAATTCACGACTCTCTCGAGAATTGATGAGCTGCCCCAAAACTGTTACGAGAAGTTTGTGACATGTTCACAGAGTTTTCACGGCGAAGAAATCCCAAGAGTATTTCATGGTGTTTTCATGGTGTCATCGTGAAATTGCCATGAACTATTTATTTCAAGGTAAAACATATTTTCAGGGTATTTTCAGGGTAATGTTATTCATATAGGTATACTTTAATAAATTCATGTTTATTGAAGACAAAAATAGGATAGCGAGGACTTTATTTTAGTTTAGCTTGTAGCGTGCATGTTTGCAAACGTCATTTAACAAAATGACAGTTTGACATTTAGTGTCTGTATACCAGTCTCTGAATTCCGGAAATTTCACTTGTTGGAAAATTGCACGCACAATTCTCTCATCTAGCTTTGAAATCTCAACTGATTTCTTTGTAACCACGTCTCTCGTTCGCCCAGTTACGTTTTTTGCCGCAAGATCTTCAGTGGAAAATTCAGACATGAGCAGTACAGAACATAAAATCCTGCCCACAGCGTCTGGCTTCGAAGCACTCCTTGATACGGCTTGTCGTAGCGCTATGTTGTATGTGGTCGTGTCTCTCATAAGACCCTCCATGCCACCTAGCCAGTATTTCCCAGGTTCAGAAGCAGGAATTACCGATGGATCAATTACTGGGGTTTTGCGTCGGGATGTTGCTTTCTGTGATTGGTTTTGTTGCTGAGTAGGTTTTTGGGAAGTTGAAACTGGTGGGATTATGGGATGTTCGGCTTGAAGTGGTCGGCCGGATTCAGCTGTGGGATGCAGTTCTGGTGTACCGGCTGGCTGGAGAAATCGTGGATTCTCAGCAATGGGGGGCGGGGGGGCGTTCGCGTTGGGGAATTCTGGCTGGAGCTGGTCGATGGGGAGTTGCTTGTTATAGTTGAGCGTCGATTCGGAGTAGCATTTGGTGGCAAATGATGATGGGGAGTTGCAACTGATGATGTTGATTGTGCTGGATTGTTGTTCAATGGGCTGGACCTACTTCTTGGGATGGCGACATAGAGTATAGATATTTAACAGACTCTCGAAGTGCTTTCTGTCCAGCTATTATATATTCCTGTCTTTCTTTTACCAGTTGAATTTCGCCCATTATTTCTCGCTTCATATCTGCTAGAAATGATAACAATTCTGGCGGGTTTCTGACGTCCGTGTTTGCTGCAGCCTTGAGGTGAACTTCCATATCTGCTACCCGGCGCATCCGATTCTCACTTCTGTCGGGCACAAGTGAACTATGCCCTAGAAATGGCTTCATGCTTTGGTTTCACTCATCTGGATATTTGTAATTGAATCATGGAAACTCATTTTAATAATAACCCAGCTAATTTATTTATTGTTCCCTTAATATAATTATTACTTGCTGTCCTAATTAATACAAACATGAGATTCATTGTATCTTTTTAAACGTAATGAAACAGAAATAAATACCATATCATGGGCGGATCCAGAACATTTTGGGGAGGGGGCATGAGAATCAAAAACAACTATTTTTCAGTGCTACAAAAATTACAATGAAATAATCAAAGGGAGAGAAAAACAAAGCACACTGTGGGAATGGGAGTGTGTTCTCTCTCTCTCTCTCTCTCTCTCTCTCTCTCTCTCTCTCTCTCTCTCTCTCTCTCTCTCTCTCTCTCTCTCTCTCTCTCTCTCTCTCTCTTTAAAAACATTTTTTTAAAACAATTTTAGGGGGGGGGGCTACAGCCCCCTTAGCCCCCCCCCTGGATCCACCAATGCATATACTATATTATTTTCCAAATACACATTCAGTTGTTTGAATAAAATAAATATTACGTTAATAATGTGATGAATGAAATTTGTCAAATGCAGTTTTATACTATTATATGAATTTCTCTCTGCTTATTTTGCACACTTAGTGTATCCTATACATCACTACATAGATTATTATCTTCATGGGGCCTGTGTGGGCTGTGCGTTCAACCTTGAAATTCCTCACAGGCTGCTGTGGACGTGTACTTCAATGGGATCTCAAACGGCCATTCTGATTCGCTGCTTAGTTTAACAGTACCAAGTACGCCAGTACGCCAGTAAAATGTAGCCAATCAGCGAGAGTTTTACATCAACTTTCCGTGAGGGATCAACCTCTATTTTAAAGCTCGAACGAAAATAATCGGCCGGAAGGTTACTGAGTTACGACCGTTTAGGGACCGCATTGAATAGTCTGCAATGAGCAAAAAATGCCGCCTACACGGTAAAATCGACAAAACCGACGATCTTTAACCGGCATGGTACGAGACTTTAAAACAATCATCTAATACAATTTAAGCGCTGTTATGAAGAGGAATAACTATTCTCCTTTTGGGCGCAAAAACGAAATTCATACGTTGTGTAGAAGTTGAGATATGAAACTGGAAAGACAAAAAAACACTGTTTGGCGACATTTCTGGAGACGATTTCCGCCGTTTTCGTAGTTGGTTGCTTATGTTGTACAAAGGAATCAGTAGTAATATGAGAATTTATTGTTATCAAACTCTTCACATAGGGGAAATCTGAACGGTGATCACTAGCTGTACATCTAGAGACAACCCGCGCGATTATTTACTGCAGTTTATTTTATACCTTAATGTAACCTAATATGGTTCAACATGGTATGGGTATTTCCCCTGGCATTTATGTTAAAACGTTAGAATGACGATATGAACACTTAATACCACCAACGGCGCACCCAGGATTTTGTCTTGGGGGGGCTCAAAGAAAATTTTACTCTCACAAATCAACTAGGCCTAGTATGTATATGTATGTATGTAATTTTGGGTTGTATGTATGTATAATATGTATGGATGGATCTTCCCATTAGGAACTCGGTAACCTCCCATGGAGGGGCATAAACGCCAAGCTGGCAAAAGCCAATTTCACTCACACACAAACATTAGTGTATCGTCTATAATTATAAACTGCACAAATCAATCAATTGTGATTCAGTAACTAGACGACAATACTTAATATAGGCATTGTGAAATCAGCGGTCAGCCTGGGATTCCGAACTCACAACCTTGTGATTGCAAGCCCTGCAGTCTAACCACGTGACCACGGTGCCATTATAATAGGGGGCAGCAATTTTTAACCTCTATAGTCCTAGTAGAGGCATAGGATGTAAGGGTGTTCAAAAACTGGTTAGGTAGAGGCATAGGGTATAATAATAAGGGTGTTCAAAAACTGGCTCCTAATCCTTTCATTTATGATACCTATAGTTGTAGATTGAAAAAAAATCATTTATTTGTGACAAATGTACAACTTTACTTAATAAATCTAGTGAGGCAATAACATTAAAGTGAAAAGTCCAATCTACGACGCTTTAGTGCCATCCGATTTATGACGTCATCGATGTCCACATCTATTGCTCTATGTATAGCCATCAAAGCAAGGCCTGTCAGACGCTGGTTGCTCATGGTTGACCTCAAGTAGGATTTAAGGCGACGAAGGGTACTGAAGGTGCGTTCTGCAGTAGCTGAGGTAGCAGGGATGACTGCAAATATCGTGATAAG
The DNA here is from genome assembly GCA_029582265.1 of Zoroaster sp. YZ-2022. Lineage (NCBI taxonomy): Eukaryota > Metazoa > Echinodermata > Asteroidea > Forcipulatida > Zoroasteridae > Zoroaster > Zoroaster sp. YZ-2022. Next base: position 31,358,711 of record CM055825.1, on the reverse strand, counting down.
TGTGTGTATATTCGGCACAGGTCCGCCAATCCTGGTACTGAAGTTAGAGTCTCTGTAGGTGTAGATGGTACATTACCGACAGCATTTTTCCACCGCGCACACCACATATCAAACTCGCCTCTCACTATGCCTTCAGATTCGATGTCTTGTGCGTACATTTGCACAATGTCCTGGAGTTGATTGAAGTTGGTATCATTGCAGTATGCAGGCAATATGTACTGTAGTTTGGCGCATCTTTCAAAGTGGACTGAAAACCTTGTGCTGAGTTCACTTAGCAATTGATCAATGTAGATGCCAAACATTGATACCCTGAAGTATTCTTCAGCTGATTGAGATGGATGATTTTCTCTAGCTGTTTGACGAGATGCTGTCCGTGGTTTGCGTATGACGCCGTCTACTTCATCAGCCAACTTCGTTGCGTCACTAAACAACCGTCCAAACTCTTCTTCACTGTTTTCCCTCATTTGCTTGATGATCTGCTGCACATCACGCACAAGTCTAACGCATCCAACGAGGTCACATGTAGGTGACTGCAATTTCCGGGATAAGGGTAGGAGGACTCCGCTGAGCCGGTTTAGTATGGTTGTGGCCACGATAAATACTGAAGATCTGAGAGCAGTAAGCAATGTGGACGCTCTTTGCGACGATGATCTGTCACCATTATGTGACACATACTCAAGGGCCTCCTCTATAGGGACGTAGAGTTCATAGAAGACGTTAACAGCCTCGTGCCTCTCAACCCATCTTGTGGTGCATAGTTTTTTCAGACGTTTGTGTGACGACTCTGGGGCCGTCTTGGTGATGTAGTCACTTAGGAGGCTTTGTCTCTTGGCCGAAGAACCAAAAAACGAACAAATCTCCTGAATGGTGCTGATCGTGTTTAGTATTGTAGGTAAGTTACTTCCATGAGAGACAACCAGATTTAATACATGACTTGCACAATGTGTGTACACTGCAAGTGGGTTCTTCTCTCTTATGCATGCTTGGACTCCATTAAATTGCCCGCTCATAGCCGAAGCCCCATCATAACCTTGACCACGCATATTCATGGGATCTAGAGTTTTCTCATGGAGTATGTCAAGTATGCTTTTCGCAAGTCCGTGTCCTGTGAGATCATTCACTGTTACAAAAGTCAAAACTTCTCACATACTTTGCCATCATGCACATATCTCACTGACAGGCTCATTTGTTCTTTTGTGGAACAGTCTGTTGTCTCATCCACCAATACACTGAAGTATTTCGCATCCTTCACTTCATCAACTATCTTTTCAGAGATAATATCTCCAACGGTGTTGATGATCTAATTTTGTGTGTTCCAACTTGTGTACATGGCGTTTCCTCCTGCAGTTTCTATGTGCCTCTTCAGATAATTGTCTCCAGCGTTGATGCGGAAACGAAGGGCTGACCTGAAGTTTCCATCATTTTCCGTGGATGTGTTGGCGATGTTGGCGATACTGCCGCTGTCTCGGTGACCACGAAATGAAATTTCCTGCCTTCCCAAAAAGAGCACAGTTTCAATCATAGGTCTGATACGCTGTCTATTGGTTATTATTTGTTGTTGTCTTGTGTTGTCAAGTTGATTGTCAATGCTTGGTACCTTGTTGGTCACAACCTTGAGAAACATCTGACATGAGTTGACAGCATCAGCATGATTCTTTGCACTGTTGTGCTTGTTGAAGACTTCAATTGCATCTTTGTATTTGTTAAAGGGAGTGCTTACTAAGGTTTTTAATATTTGATTGCCGTGTGCTCCGGCAGATTCAGGGGCAAAGATGAGACATGGTTTGCAGAAAACACCCTTCTCTGCATCGCTGTATGCCAACCAGTTGTATCGTTTTAGCCAGCTATGTTGAAATCGTCTCCTAGAATTTGCACACTGTGGGAAGTTGAAGGAGGAATCAGGTACCCAGCAGTCTGTAATGAGGGCCAACTTTGTTTCATCGTCTAGCAATTTCCTCCCGTGCGCTTTACTGTAGTTTCCAATGTCGTACTTATTTGTGAAACCTGTACAGTTAGACCCTTCTATTATGACAGCTGTGGCAGACTCAATTTGTTTATTGCAGTCGTCTGAGCTTTCACTGCTTCCACGCTGTGGAACGGACTTAAGGATGCCGAAGTCATCAGGGAAAGGGTCATCAGGGGTGTCTTTAGAGCTACTCTCTTTGCTTACTGGGGCAAAGCTTAATTTGGCTTGCTTCAGTTTCTTGGGTGGGGGCCCACTGGTGCTCATTCTTAATTTCTGAGAAAGTACAAATCAAAATTACACATTTTAATTTAATTTATTTTATTTTAATGCTAGCCCTTAATTTGAATCTTTAACATGGTGTTTATTTTTTTGTATTCAGTATAGGGGGCATATATATTTAGTTCTAAACTTATTTATAATGGATGTTCGTCAGATTGTCAATATAGGCTCAAAACAAGAAATAGGGCCCAAGTATATATGTTAGACTTATTGCCACTCATCTGGGTTAGGCTGGTGCCCGCATGGTTTCCCCAGAATGTTGTGGTATGTTGGTGTAATCTGTGTACAGTGCTGCAAAAACAGCCCAATTGATTATACTTACCGATGAAGCCAATCTCTGGAGTCTGGATTGCAATTTTTCAGTAATACTCCCTCTTGATAAACATGAACTTGAGTGTATATCGTCGGCAAGATTTTTTGCTTTAAATAATTATATAGCGGACGTTGTTGAAGAGATCATTCCGGGGCGGTGCTACCTACTTTCCATCAATGGGCGGCAAATTCCATGAACAAGTGGGCGGCAAATCCAGATCCTACCGGTAATCTTTTTCTTCTTTTTTTTGCTAAAACGGTGTCACATAATAATTATTTATATCAGATTACTAAACTAAAACTAAAACCCTAACCTGGGCATGTATGTGATGTGTAATTTGGAAAGGGTAGGATTGCAGGCCTTTTTTAATGCCCTGCACACAGCCGAGTTAAAGAAAAATGGAGAAAAGGAAACAACACATGATAAAATAAGATTGGATCTGGTCGTTGCACCAGAGTTACATGTTCATGCATATTCATTATACATCATCTAAAAATAAACTGTGGGTAAACAAAAATGCATTACTTTATCCTTACACGTGTCCGGCATTCCCTTGAAAAGGGAAAAACACTTAAATTTGAAAAATGCGGGAACCACGTAAAATATATTTTAGCCCGGACAAATTGGCACGTTGGTTTCAAATGTTTATGTTATTGTTGCAAATTTAAACAATTATAGTGAGATTTCATGAGACATCATAATAAAATAATTTTGGCAGAAAGAAGAAAAAAAATCCAGTGGCATAAGATGAAAAGGGCTGGAAAAAAAACATTTGCAACTTTTCTCCTCCCCTCCTCTCTCTCTCCTTTTTTTCCTTCTTCTTTTTGTCCCTTTTTTTTCGGGGACCCTCTTGGGGGGGGGGGGCTCAAGCCCCCCAAGCCCCCCCCCCTTGGGTGCGCCGTTGAATACCACAGAACCAATACCGGAGGAGATCAACTAAAATTATGGCTCCTGGCCTTCTCCATCTCCTTCATGAACTAGGGTATCAGACTATTCTGTATAAGGCGAGTACAAAGCTCTTATTCTAATACCCCAACCCCACAGACGAAACACGAATTGCGTCCTATCAATAACAACGTGTTGGCTTGACCGCGGGTTCACACTATTGTACACGTGCCAGGCACAGATTCCATGCGGTGTGTTGGCATGTGGTGGCATGTAGTGTCTGCGTTGCAGCGCGGGACCACTGTTCCTAAACGAAGGCCGGCTTAAAACGCCAAGGTATTGTATGTGACCCGAACTGGCAAACCCCGAAACTTCTCGACATTTATCATAATGCGTAACTATCATGAAAAGGTCAAAAACTGACCCCAGGGACCAGTTTTCATGTCACCATATAGAGCATTTTCTCTTGATTTTGATGGAAAAAGAACAATTCTGAAACGTTGTTGGGAACATTGTTAATTTTCACGATAAATTTGCGAGGTCACTTTTGAAAATTGGGTCCAAGTTTAGGGTTTTGCCAGAGCCAGTCACATATAGCTCAAATTACTGCACCAGCAACAGTGATCACAAACTCAGAAAATAATGTAAAATAATTAGCAGTTTCATGTACATTTTTTTACATTTTACTTTCGGGAAATTTGTCATCGGAGAGGGAAAAAAGGAAAAAAGCGTTTTTTTTCTTCTTTTAATGTTCCTAAGAATCCGTAAAAAATACAAAATAACTAAGAACATCTTATCGTTTCGGTTTGCGGTAACACAATGTGTTTATCTCAACTAACGTGAAGCTGAGGTACAGGTTCTGAAAAGAATCGTATCGCACAATTCGTATCTCAACCTTCGTTAAGTGAGAAAGGTTCAAGGGAGAACCAATTTCGGACAACTCGTTTTTCTCTACTGTCGCTAAGTGAGAAATATGGTTCAGGGAGAACCATGGGGACTTCATGGGTTAATATGGTTCAGGGAGAACCATGGGGACTTCAACGTTTCGATTAGCCTGCTCTTTTTATTTTTTATTTTTTATTTTTTTTACGTCATCTTTAATGAGGGTAAACTCCGATCAGTGCATAGCACTGCTTTCCATGGAGGCCCTCAGTACAAATACAGCAATAACAACCAGATGTGGGATTTGTAAAGGAGGAATTATAATGTGCATAATCAAAGCGCCCACAATGTAGGGTGCTCTAATTTTCGTCAGGAGAATGAAGAGGTTTGCCGATGCAACTCCTTAAGTAGTATTTGCTGGGATTATGTGTAGAATGGGAAGTGTTCCGATTGGTGCTACTGTTGTGTGATGTGTTGTGATTGGTTGCCACCGTGGCATTGTTCTTGTTGTGTGTGTTTCCTGCTGTGTGTGAGTTGCCTGCTCGCTGAGGCGTGTCAGTTGACAGTGGGGTGTGGGTGTTGGTGGATGGTAGTGTGTGCCCTTCGAAGTAGGGTGCGATTCACGGAGGATTTCACGGATGGTGGGTGGAACGACCGGGCATTTAGGTAGCGGTCTGTGTGTGTAGGTTTTCTGTAAACCGAATGCCCAAGTGAGCCATCAACCCGTTTGGAAATGAGTACGTCAAGGAAAGGCAACGAGTCGGATGTCTCAGTTTCCATGGTGAATTGAATGCTCGGATGTTGCTGGTTGAGGTGACCGAGGAAGTCACTCAGTTTGTCGGAACCGTGCTGCCAAATGATGAAAGTATCATCTACGTATCGAAGCCATAGTTTGGGTTTGTATCGCGCCGTCTCGAGGGCTTTCTGTTCGAAATCTTCCATGAAGATGTTTGCTAGGACCGGGGATATCGGGGATCCCATTGGAGTGCCCAAAGACTGTTGATAGTAAATCTCTCTCCATTGGAAGTATGTGGATTTCACACATGTTGAAAGTAGATCAACGATTTGATCTGGCGTTAGTCTGGTTCGTTCCGGGAGCGTGATATCATGTTCGAGTACCGACTTGGTTACGAGGATAGCCTCGTCTGTCAGTACATTGGTGAATAAAGACTTGACGTCAAAACTCACTAGCGTGTCGGAAGGCTGCAATATGGTTCCCTTTATGAAGTTGATAAACCCTGCTGAATTGGGTACATGGTGGGGCGTCTTACCCACGAGTGGGTGTAAGAGCTTTGTCAAGTGTTGGGCGAGGTTATACGTGGGGGAACCTCGGGATGAGACAATCGGTCGGAGCGGTCTGTCTGGTTTATGAATCTTTGGTAGGCCAAAGAATCTTGGGCATTTCGAGCTGGACGGACGGAGGTGCCTGTATAGTGCTGTGGGTAAGGCTGTGCTCCGGTTTAAGGAAAGAAGTTTTGCGGCGACTTTCCTTTCGGCTAACGGAATTGGGTTCTTTTTGAGGCGGGTGTAGGTATCCGTGTCGAGGATATCCTGAACCTTCTGATCGTATGCTGAGCGGTCCATCACTACTGTGGCATTACCCTTGTCTGCCTTTAGAATTTGTATCGAAGAGTCATTACGGAGGTTATTGACGGCCTGATATTCCAGTCTTGTGATATTGGATTTCGGGGGCTTCACGTTTTTTAAGATCTGGTGTATCTGAATAGGGATATCGTCTGCCTTTTGTTTTTCGAGCTTTCGGATGGAAGGTTCAATGGACTGTATGAATTCTTCCACGGGAATCTTTTTTGGGGCGGTAGCAAAATTCATTCCCAAGGCTAAGACACTGGTTTCCGTGTGAGATAGTTGGCGTTGGCTGAAGTTAACGACGGGGTTAACCTTTTCCCTTCTTTTTATGTTCCCTTTGTTGGACGTCCGTGGCAACGGGTTGCTTTTTGTCTTGCTATTATTTGGAGATGTGTGGCCTCGGCCGAAGTTAACGACGGGGTTAACCTTTTCCCTTCTTTTCATGTTCCCTTTGTTGGACGTTTGTGGTAACGGGGTGCTCCCTGAACCATATTAACCCGTGAAGTCCCCATGGTTCTCCCTGAACCATATTTCTCACTTAGCGACAGTAGAGAAAAACGAGTTGCCCGAAATTGGTTCTCCCTTGAACCTTTCTCACTTAACGAAGGTTGAGATACGAGTTGTGCGATACGGTTCTTTTCAGAACCTGTACCTCAGCTTCACGTTAGTTGAGATAAACACATGGTGTTACCGCAAACTGAAACGATATCGATATTCCACCATGCAAAGCCTCAAAACTTATATAAGAACATCTTGTTAAAAAAGTCCTGATCTGGGCCGGCCTACAGTTCCTACCAGGGAAAATGTTTGTGGGCTTAGACCTTTTGTATTGCCAATTAAGCCTTTCCATTGTGTGGATGGATTAAAGCTGGGCCAGCCTTGCCCAGCCAGTCAAAGCGGTTACATCAAACTAGTGTGGCCGGCTTCTATTGTTAAGGTTTTTCTAAAGGTCTGGTAGCAGGAAAAAATACTGAGGGCGAGAATTGTTGCGGGCGAGAACTTAGATTGTTCCGGGTGGAGTTACTGGGCGAGATTGGCTAAGGTCCCTTACTGAAAGATAGTTATAGAAACTTTTCCACGCAAGTTTCATTTAATAAGTTCTCTGGTACTTAAAGGGACTGTCGCTTACATAACACAGAACAGCAACGATTTACGTCAAATTCGAGCAAAATTTAATTATTAGGTCATTAATTTCCTCGTTTTACTAGTGAAACAGTCTAGATCTGCCTTAGTCCACTCGACAATGCACATCATCAGCGACACAGCCCAAGTGTTTATCGCCTTATTACCATTATTTCCCCCCTCCATTCAACTTGGAAACATAATACACAACTTTTTATCCATGTTAACATCACTTTTAAACCATTTAATTGGCACTTACATTGGTCTATATGCTAATATAATTTGCATATTCATGAGCAAATCTGTGATGTCACAGCGGGATCAGACGCAACGTCATGGTTGATTTATATGCATAAACGTCGACTGAATTCCTAATTTTGTCATAAGTCAGTTCTCTTAATTTTTGATATTGCCTTGTTGACCGAGTGTTTGGGTATATACAAATCAGTAAGCCTTTTTTGGGTAACCATTGTTTTGGGGGTTTGATTTGGTGCACTTTCAGTGCCGCTGTAACTCTGTGTTCCTGTTGTGTTCTTACAGAACAGCGCCATCATGTATCAAGTAAAAGCATGGATAGGCTATTAAAAAAACAGTATACTCAATCTTCACTTTATGATAAAAATAGAATATCCATTTTGTTTAAGCGTGAATATTGGCTAAAATATTTATCTACATAAAATTGCATTTCATAGACCCTTTAAGCAGAAAAATATATATTTCAACAACAGCACCAATCACAGGCAACATTGCAAGACGACACGGCAGCCGCGTGTGTATGATGACTGGGGGAATTTTACTCTTCGTCGGGCACCTTGCTAGTGCATTCGTTGGGAATGTCTTCCAGTTATCAATCACATTGGGAATAATTACTGGTAAGTTTTCAACGGTAAATACCATTGATGGGTTAAATTTTGTTTTACTATACCCTGAAAAACTGGAGTGTCTATATCCACAAATAATCACCAATTATGTATGTTAATTTTTATTCTGCCTGTATGGTATTTATATTGGGCGAGTTGCCCACAATATGAGAACCATTGTGTAATTTTTAGGACACCAGGAGTTGGTAGTGATAGAAGAACGTCGTTACTTTAAAGTTTTAAGTGCACTCTTAAAACTAAAGTGTTGAATCAACATTTTAAAGAGTTCGGTCTTTATAAAGTTGGATTTAACTTTTAAAAGTGTTGAATTAACATTGATAAAGTTAGACTTAACTTGACTCCGTGTTAATTCAACACTTTATTTTAGTTGAATTTAACTTTATAAAGAGTAGTCACTGACCGAACTCTTAAAAAGTTGATTCAACGCTTTAGTTTGAAGAGTGTGTTTACAATCATGAGTTCATAAACAACACGTAAATGGACAGCGAAACCACGTCAAATAATCTATGCACAAAGATGTGTGGCATTTCAATCTACCGACTCATGCCGACGGAAAGCTTGATCCATCAGTGAGTGAGTGAGTGACTCACATCCCTTTACTGACCATGACTCACTGACAGACTGATTAGCACTCAATCACTGACTGACTCGACACTGAACCCCCACCCCATGCATTTATTGTATTTATTAACTTTATTTACTCAACTCAAGACTCAATACATTTTATTATTATTTCATTTCTATAGGTGTGGGTATGGGTCTTACCTTTATACCACAGATAATCATTCTAATGGAGGCTTTCCCAACATGCTTGCCGTTAGTATTCGGCATCGCTGCAGTGGGTGGTTCACTCGGTATGATGGTTTGCCCACCTATAGTCGAGCTCCTTGTTCGTGTTTACGGCTGGCGTGGTGCTATGATGATAATAGCCGCTTTTATTTCCAACATTTGTGCTTTTGGTGAATTGCAGAAGCTACCACCTCGGACCTATTCCAGACTGAAAACAAGTGACACGAAATCGAACGAAACTGTTGATAAGAAGGATATCAGTTTCTGCGGTAGACTCTTCGAAGTAGCCTCGTCTGTAGCTAGTTGGCTCTCCTTAAAAATCTTCGTCAATGAACCCAGGGTGGTTGTGAACATATGTGTTTGGTTCCTTCAAGGCTTCGTCACGGCTGCCTGGATGGTGTTTCTTGTTCCCCACGCCATAGCCAGAGATATACCTGTAAGCGATGCAGTCCTTTTATCGACAGGGGGCGGTGTCGGACATCTCTTTGGACGAGTCATCCTTGTTCCTTTGCTTGAACGTAAACTAATCAGTGCATTTTGGATGTTTGTGTTTGTATGTGTTATAAACGCGGTGGTATTCTTTCTGGATTCCGTGGCTAAGGACATGTATACGGTAAGATTACAGCATCGATCATCTTCATTCAATTATATCCTTATTTGAGGGCGTTTCACGGAAGCACCAGTCGAGTACTTGATAGCTTTATGATACGAATGCCCTTGACTCGGAGATGGGGTGCGTTTTCACCGCTAGAGGGCCACGATGTGAGTGGATAGTTATGGCTGGAGGTGGTTTTATTCTGCCTTCGACGCCCGTCCAGAAAGTTCCGCACGATAACTGATTTCAGTTCTATTTCATATATTTTAATCTGTGCAAGAAAGGTCGCATACTTAACAAATAACAGGTCACTATTAATTTGGGGGTCAAAACCAAAAGTCGAAGGTCACTGCAACGTGGACTGTAACAATACAGCCCATCTCATAAAATTGCGCAAATGAATAATATAGGTTTTTCCGGTCAATTTTGGCAAATAAGCAGCCAATTTCGCTTTCATACGTTCACATTAAAGCGATTTTGCCTCTCCAGTTGCTACTCTGTTTCGAATTAAGAATTCAAGCATTCAATTTCATTTTCAGGCATGCGAATTCAATTACACTCCTCAAAATAAAATAAGGGTCAAAAGTATTTTTGTGAAAAATGTTGACCAAGTCAGGACATAGAAACATTTTTAGTAAGGGTAATGGGCTAAAGGTTGCTCTGCAACATTTTAAGCACTTTTCACATGGTTTGCATGTCTATTGGCTTAGAAACTGACAGATCATGTGACAAGACACAAAAATGCTGATAACAGGTTCATGATGTCGCAATCAAGTTTGGCACATCTGCTTTATTTTTCTTCAAGACTTAATGAGATTCCCCACACAATCAATAGGATTCTGCACTTGATAGAGTAAAGTTAAACAGTGGGTTAACCAGCATGGAAGCTGTAGGGATGAGGGGACCCCTTGAGCCCCCTCCCTATTTTGAAGGCTTTCCCACCAGTTGATATTCTCTCCCTGTCATAAACTTTGGCAAATCAACATTATTTCTGTATGTTTTGAGACTTAAAGTTAATGTCAGTATGAGGTTGCATGACCCCTGACTCGCACACATTCCGTACAACGCCTCCTCATGCACTGTACTGTGTACCCAGTGTTGAATCCTGTTGACGAACATCTCAGTAACACCCCACAAAAGAAATAAAGCAGATGTGCCAAACTTGATTGCGACATCATGAACCTGTTATCAGCATTTTTGTGTCTTGTCACATGATCTGTCAGTTTCTAAGCCAATAGACATGCAAACCATGTGAAAAGTGCTTAAAATGTTGCAGAGCAACCTTTAGCCCATTACCCTTACTAAAAATGTTTCTATGTCCTGACTTGGTCAACATTTTTCACAACAATTCTTTTGACCCTTATTTTATTTTGAGGAGTGTAGTATAGGTTTTCTCGGTCAATTTCGGCAAATGAGCCGCCAATTTAACCACGAGGCCATTCTATTTCGCGCGAAATTGAATGCTGCTGAAAATGGACATTCGATTTCGTTTGATGACTAGTCAAAAGTTCTATTGCGTCATTTAATTTAACTAAATAACTATCCAATTTAACAATTCAACAAAACAGCATTCAAATTCGCAGGAGCTATTCGAGGCGTGCGTTTTATAATTCAAATTCATTTCTGGGCAGTCATTTCTGTCATTTGTGCAATCTAAAAAACGCTCTGCAGTTAAACGCACCCTGGGGTTACTGGAGTGGCAACACTGAGCGCGTCGGAGACAGACAGGCTGCCCAGCAAGCAGGAATGAACATGCAGTGACGTGCATGCAGTGGTATAACCATACCCAAACATTATGCCACGATGTCTGGCACGCCAACAGATTGATGGTTGAGGAAGAAACAACATAAATAAACAATAAGAAACCAGGAAAAAAAACATAAAAAACACCCAACAAACGTTAATGTTTCACAAACACAAACACAACAACAAATTAGCTCTTGGTCAGTTAACCAATAAAGATCCCCCCCCAAAAAAAGGAGAGAAAATGCCCCGAATAAAATCTATGTGAACAATAAATGAATAAAGAAAAACAAGAGGTTTGACTGATTTAAAGTGAAGTTACGAAGCAGTTGTCTAGTACGATTAATTTGTTTTTCGGTTTCTTAGCATTTCTTTATCGTACTTATTTGAATTCTCATTTGGCGAAATTGATTGCATCTTTACGAAATTGAAAATCAAATAAGCAGCAAAAATCTCCAGTCCAACCAGCTTTGCTAAATTGAATGATGATTGTGCGTCACGAAAAAGAACGACGATTGCTAAATTGAACACATTGCTAAAGGAATTTGAATGCCTCAAAACGAAATTGAATGCCCGAATTCTGAATTTGAAACACAGGAACAACTGGAAAGGCAAAATCGCTTTAATTTGAACGCACGAAAATTAAATTGGCTGCTCATTTGCCGAAATTGACCGAGAAAACCTATATTATATTCAATTTAGCATATATGTCGTTCTTTTTAGTAATGCACATTTTGTCATCCAATTTAGCAGAGTTGGATTCGACTGGAAATTTTCGCTAAAATTATATTTTCATTTTCGTATAACGACAATCAATTTCGCAAAATAAGAATTTTGCAAACAAATGCAAAAGAAATAGATTAATTGTACAAGACAACTGAATACGCTTCACGTCTTTACTTAAATTCAAACTTAATTTTATTTTCTTTATTCATGTGCGTTTCTCGTACACTGTATATAGGGCCTATCGGTCTTTTTTATCACACTTTGTTTTGTTTATTCTCTGATTAGAATCTTTATTGGTTTTCTGACCTGGGCCTAATTCTGTATTGTGTTTTTGAAACATTTATGTTATAGGCTATTGGACTGTTTCATTATAACCTGTTTTATTGTTGAAGTGTGTCTTAATGATTTTTTTATCCTGGTCTCTTAATGTCCATTCATGTGGTTTTTCCCTTAACCGTCAATTAAGTTGCACACATTTCACAATTGTCTGCCCAATAATGAAATTGAATCACCATTAATACGCGCCCCGAAAAGCTCCTGCGAATTTGAATGCTGTTCGAGTGGATTGTTAAATTGGATGGTCATTTTGTTTAAAACGCATGACACAAGAGTACTATTGCCTACTCATAAAACGAAATTGAATGATGATTTTGAGCAGCATTCAATTTCGCGCGAAACAGAATGACACAGTGTTTAAATTGGTTGCTTATTTGCCTAAATTGACCGGGAAAACCTACACTACAAGTGAAGAGAGTATTTACGCATAGGCCTACACCATTCCATGCAGTTATGGCAATGTTATAGTCCCTGCACACCCTTAGCAATGCTAAAAACTCAGCACACCATCTGCTAAACTCCAAATGCTTGATCGACATAGTAATTGTAATGTAAACACTTAACCCTATTGGTTAATCCATGCCGTTTGATTGACATGCTGGATCGGTCTAATGGTTTAATAGATAGCGGTGTTCATTCTCATAGCCATGGGCGGATCCAGAACATTTTTCAGGGGGGGGGGGCTGCGAATCAAAAACAATTATTTTTCAGTACTACAAAAATTACAATGAAATAATCAAAGGGAGAGAAAAACAAAGCACAGTGAGGGAATGGGAGTGCGTTCTCCCCTCCCCTCCCCCCTCTCTCTCTCTCTCTTTCTCTCTCTTTTTTTATATTAATTTTTTTTAAACGATTTTAGGGGGGGGGGGCTACAGCCCCCTTAGCCCCCCCCTCCCTGGATCCGCCAATGATAGCGGACTGTACATTTCAACCAACCATGCTTTTTGAATTTTGTTCTTCAAAAGTGTTAGAACAAAACATCAGCCAACAGATTTTCGTATTATTGTTACAGGTTCTGATGGCTTTGGCTTGCGTAAACGGCGCTGCTACAGGAATTCTCAGCACAACCATCTTGTTGGTATCTAAAGAAATATATGATGAACGCTACCATGTTGACATTTATGTCATAGGTTGCTGTTTTTATGGATTTGGAGAGATCGTGGGCAGTTCTCTCGCAGGTGAGGTTCCTATTAAATTAAAAGTATACATAGTGTTTTTGTGTAGTGTAGATGCATGTCTGAGGAGCTTCACTCGAAAGGCCCCCGGCGATAAGTTGCTGCTTGTGAGAATGGCGCCCTCAACTGGTCGTGCACAGAGGGGGTATGCGCAAACGGATGGATGTATAGCAGGTTTCACTGATCTCTAATGCAACTCAAGTGTCACTTGGACTTCATGTTGTTTACAATCCTGACGGGGAGAATAGACGATTTGTCAGTGGCTTAATTACTGCTATTTTTGTTTTTCCAGGATTGTTCTACGATTTGACGCAAAGCTACGACGCCGCGTTCTTTGGCCTGGGTGTAATAAGTGCTGTAGTGACGGCCTTGACGCTGATGGACCGTTTTGCTTCACGATGTTTACCAACAACTCATGATAATTGAATAATCATTAAGGCCACACAAAAAACGTCTCGTACCCGCACGTCAGCATTTTTAATTTTCTTAAAAATGGCCGAAGAAAAAACGCGTCACCGCACCGATTTTGAAACCACACTTATTTTGGCCTAATGGGGACCATTTTTATGTATAGAAAGAAAACAGCTGATATCGCCTGGGTTAGAACAATTTACACATTATATTATTATCGTATTTATGTAGGTACGATTATATTGTGGTGGTACAGACATTTCCAATTGGTTTAATTTTGCCCTACACCGACGTGTGTATAGCACTGTATACTCAGTGCTTTCCGAGTGTCTGTGAAAAAACCATACAGGCGACTCGTGCGGGATTCGAACCCACGACCTCCTGCTTACTAGTGCAGACGTCTTAACCTCTCGACCACCGAGCTTGCCCGATGACGGTTGGCCGGCTAGAATCCTATATAGCAGCGGGTTCCGCGATATATATATATATATAGGTTGGTGAAATTCTTGCGTCGGGAGATAAACAATTGGTTTAATTTTGCCCTACACCGACGTGTGTATAGCACTGTATACTCAGTGCTTTCCGAGTGTCTGTGAAAAAACCACACAGAGCAGGAGGTCGTGGGTTCGAATCCCGCCCGAGTCGCCTGTGTGGTTTTTTCACAGACACTCGGAAAGCACTGAGTATACAGTGCTATACACACGTCGGTGTAGGGCAAAATTAAACCAATTGTTTATCTCCCGACGCAAGAATTTCGCCAACCTATATACAGACATTTCCCTTTAAATTTATTTAAATTAAATTAATTTAAATTATTTTACATTTATAATTCCACTGTATTTTTAGTATATTAATTATTCAAAATAAACTTCATCAAACTGTCAACAACTCTTATTATTGTATATTTCTTAATTAAGATAATTTTCTAATACGTAAGTCTAATTGCGGTGACACCATGTGGAATTTCAATTGAGTAGTAATTAGTTCTGAAAAGAACTGGAGGTACAACTCGACGTTTCGATCAGTATGCTCTGATCCCATGGAGGTCCCAGCTGTCTGCTCGTAGAACTTGCCCTGAAACTGAAAACAACTTGAAGAGACGCATGTTAGTAGCAAATCATGAATTTGGTCAGGGGTGAGTGATGTGCGATCATCAAGGGAAAGATCTTGTACGAGTCTGTCCTTCACCAGGAGGCATGTCTCTGTAGTTGGGACATTGGTGAATAGGGAGACATCAAAACTAACCAAGATGTCGCTGGGTTGAAGGGTGAGGCCCCGGGTGATCTCACCGAACTGACCGGAGATCCATGGGATCTCCTTTATCCCCGGTCTTTCCTGATATTTTCATGGAAGAGTTTGAAAACTCTTCCCTCAACACCGCCGACCTCCAACCAAAGCTGTGGCTCCGATACGTGGATGACACCTTTGTGGTTTGGCCACATGGCAGAGACACACTCCAGGATTTTCTACAACATCTCAACCAGCAACACCCGAGCATCAAGTTCACCATGGAAACAGAAGAAGACGGCAAGATCGAGTTCCTTGATGTTGGCATTTCCAGAAACCCAGACGGCTCCCTACACCACAACGTCTACAGAAAGCCCACGCAGACAGATCGGTACCTGAACCAGCGCTCCTTCCATCACCCAAGCATCAAGTCATCGGTCAACCGTACCCTCGTACAACGCGCCTACAACATTTGTGACAAGGACAGCCTTCCCAAGGAACTACAGCACATCCGAACCACCCTCAAATGCAACGGTTACAACCCCAGCAAGATCAGCACAGCGAAGCCGGTTCCAAACCCCGAAAGCAAGGTAAGTAATCTAACTCTCTGCTTGTCTCCCCTATCTAGGTTCGACGTCTCACAAACTACAGCGCATCCTCCGACGAGCAGGCATCGATGTGTTCCACTCAGCCCCCAGCAAACTCCAAGGACTTCTACACACCCACAAGGACAAACCGGACCCAAACAACAGAGCGGGAGTCTACCGGATCCCCTGTGAGTGCGGTAAGGTGTACATCGGCGAAACAGGACGCAACCTCCCCATCAGATTGAAGGAACACCGAGCACACGGCCGCAGAGGAGATTTCGAGAAGTCCGCCATCGTCAAGCACTCGCACATCAAGGACCACCAAATCGACTGGCAGGCAGCCCAACTCATCACACCCATCGACACATGGCACCCCAGACGCATCAGAGAGGCCATCGAGATCGTCAAACACGACACTGTGCCACAGGACATCGGCTTCTACATCAACGACATTTGGCGACCACTACTACGGACTGAAGGATCTTCTATATCCAAAGTCCATAACCCACCCCAGACTGAGGGATCTCCTATATCCTAAGTCAACCACCCTCCATCCCCCTGTGCTTGTTAACAACTGATTCAGTTCAGTGAGCACACACTCCACTCCCCTAACCCCTAGGATCCTAGTCTCAACAGTTCCCGCATGCGCGCCTCAACGAACTAATCCTCCAGCATCCATTCATGGGATGATCCTCCAGCAGTCTACTTAAGCAGCAGCATTTTCCAGAGTCCGGCATTCTCCTGAGGACGATCAGAGCATACTGATCGAAACGTCGAGTTGTACCTCCAGTTCTTTTCAGAACTAATTACTACTCAATTGAGATTCCACATGGTGTCACCGCAATTAGTCCTACTTATCATCCTCACCATGCAAAGCTACAAGTTTTACCAATTTTCTAATACATTCAATCATTTTAATTTGCGGATCAAAGAATTTTTTATTTTATATTTCTATTGTCTGTTTGTCGTGGGCATCCTAACTTCAATTAGTTGATGGACTTACACAACACTAGAGTATAGTACTACCCTACCCCTGTCCGTGACAATAATATTTTTTCTGACTAATTCCGTTCACTGTTGTAGAAATACTCACCATTGGATCTACGCTAAGCTTATTCAGTTCAGTGCATTTAATACTTCAAAAGGATTTCAATAGCACAAAATTCAGCATATGGAATCGTTTGTCTCATTTATTGCTTTGATAAGTCGATAGACGGCGCTGTTCATGGATAAGCGCTCACTATGGAAACACAGATTGAGCCAATCACGAATGAGCCCTACCTACACCGCGCGTCCCGTGTATGCGTATGTGTGCTTGCCAGCTGGATCTGTCCGTACGACGAAATATGGTAATGACCTTCCCGCTGCTCGGCCCGTTTTAGTGTGAAGAATGAAACTGTGAACTCTTTTTCAACGATACATGTACTAAAGATGAATTTCCATGATGACCTTTTATTTAAGTTTACTATGAATATTCATGACTTTAACTTGCTTTTACCGCGTGTACAATTTGTATAGCATGCATGATACTGTTGCACAGTGACTCGAAATTTCAATGGCGCGTTACGGGAATGCGACGTGTATGAAAGTGTCATTGCTCAACGCACGTTTTGGTCTGCCAGCTCGATGTTTGACTTTAGGGATATATGTACTAACACAAAATTCTCACAAATGGTAACAATTTTCAGATATATGTATCTTTAATAATCAGAGATTATGGTTCCGAGTGTACAACTTGTAAATGATATTCCTACGTTGCACACAATCACTTTTAAAATAGGGAACAACGTAGTTCTCCATGAGTTTGTGCATGGTTGTCTCTGCTTCACCGTTGGCGGCGCCATAAATGAGACGTTTCAACTCAATATGTCCAAAAATGTTTGAGCGTTATCAAATACACAACCACCCAAGTTGTATGCCGCCCTCTTGTGACAATCACTTACTATGAATAAGGCCCACATTGTTCTGTAACACATGTGATAAGTTCTGAATACACGGTTATTCAACTAAGCTTATTCTGATATGTGTCATTTATTAAGGCCTCAATTTATGAACAAGAATCCATACAAAGTCCAAAACGCCGATGTCCGGAAACTGGACAACAATTTGGCTCAGTGTCACACCGTGTGACATGGCGGCAATTTTAATATTCCACAAACAGGTCTGCTAGGGAATATGTCCGAAACATTTGAATGAAAAATAATTCTTTGAAATAATGTTTTTCTTAACTTTACAGTTCATTTGAAAAGTGGGATACAACAAACAGATTTTGAAGCCAATCGATGACCAGAAACGGGAGACTTTTTTGGCCTAAGGCCTTCTACATAAAATTGCATTATAAAAAATAAATGTAAATTTTCAAATAAATAACTATATATAACTATTTATAACTATATATATATATATATATATATATATATATATATATATATATATATATATATAATATATGTATATATATATATATATATATATATATGACCTGGCCCCATAGAGCAATAGATAATTGGCATAAGTGGACCGCCCCCCAACATAGGGGCTGGTTAGCTCAGTTGGTAGAGCGCTCGTACGGTAATCGAGAGGTCGCGGGTTCGAGTCCGGCATCAGCCAATTTTTCTTTGCTCGCTACCCGTTTATATACATATATAGATGTATATATATATATAACTATAGTTATAACTATATAGTTATATATATAGTTATATAGTTATATAGTTATATAGTTATATAGTTATATAGTTATATAGTTATATAGTTATATAGTTATATAGTTATATAGTTATATAGTTATATAGTTATATAGTTATATAGTTATATAGTTATATAGTTATATAGTTATATATATATATATATATATTCAGGGGGTGACGTTGTCAGGGGGCGATATCGTATAGGGCGACTTTGTTAGGGGCGAAAGTCATTCGGTGCTGTGGTTTCATATCATCCTGCTCACATGGCATGATCACACACGGTGTAGCTCGTACGAGCTGACAATATAAAATTGTGCATCAATTCCAAATGGCGGGAAGCTGGCTACTCGTGTTCACATCTTTCATGATCTTTTTCTTGGAGATGGGAACTCTGAAATCTTTCGGTGTCTTGTTCAACCCTATGCTAGAATCTTTACAGTGTTCAGCAGCCCAGCTTGGGGCGGTTATCGGCATGACAAACAGCATCGGCTATATCATAGGTAAGTATGCGGAAGGCTATGTATAAGGGTCATTCCATGAACGTGGGACCCAAAGTGTGACATGGAGGTCAAAATTTCAAGTTCATTAAATAAAGGGAAACAAATCAGTTTTGTTACATTATTTATCATAGTTTTGTAGGTTGTCAACTTTTAAAATAATAGATACAAACATTAAAACTGGTGTCATGTATTTACTTCCTGCTTCACCTGATATGAGGTTAACGATGTAACAAAATTACAAGGGGACACCGTGTCTTGTTACGTGTCTTGTTAGGTAATTCCGCCAAAGATTTTTGGGCCTCTCGACCAATCAGAAGGCCGGATTTGGGCCACGTGATACCTAATTAACATAATCTGAGGAGCCAGTAGACTGAACCATTTTTTACTGGAGGGGTGAATAAAATGTGTGAGGGACGTTATATATTTTTAATTCATTATTTATATTATAGGGGTATTATATTATTGTATGTAAGTTTAAAAAGGTCCTTCATAAAATAAAATAAAAAACCTAATGTATATATGTAAGGTTAAAAAGGGCCTTCTTAAATATAATAATAAAATACCTACATAAAGGTAATATGCATAACCATGATTGTAAACGTTTACAAACGTGAATGGATCATTCCTGTAAATGCAATGAGTCATCACAATTGAATGTCTTTCCCCAAATCTAGTTCCCCAAAAACACCAGTTACAAATCTCGGCTACGTATCAAAGCAGAGTGGAACAGTCTACAACAACAGCGCGACGACTGCCAATTCGTGTTAGGACACGTCCAGCGGCGTGGCCAGGACTTTTTCAGTGGGGGGGGGGGGCACAGGGGGAGCATTGCTTTTCAGTGGGGGGGGGGGCAGGGGTATGGGTTTTTTCCCTTTTCTTTTTCTTTTCTGTTTTTTGGGGCACTATGAGGATTTTTCGTGGGGGGCACCTGGGGGGGCACTGGAAATTTGTTGTTGTTACGTGACGTCTGGCGTTAACCTATAGCCCCCCCCCCCCCTTTCAGTAGGGCAACATGTTGGGACAAGTTGAAGAAATTAGGGACTTCCCCTCATAGTACATCATTGCATCATAGAAAAGGTCCTGGGTATATGCATGGACTCGTTACTCGACCTGTGAGTCCAAACTCTATGATTGCATACCGATTAACGAGGTCAACACTTAACGTTTTTGGACATGTAACGTCATGTTATCAAATATTGACCCTTTCTTTATCGGGATATAAGACTCGGTCTGTGCTCTATGTATGGTCCGTATTGTGCATATTGATATGAGACTGTGTCATATGTATGTATTAAAAGCATATCGTCGTGACCGGCAAAATGTCGTAAGAAATTATTGTGCAAAATTGTGTTTCAAGAAAACTGTGTGTGAAAGTTTCGTAATTTTTCTGCCATTTGTAGGAAAGTTAGGTTCCGCATACACTGTATACATGGAATATAAGACCTTCCCATCGATCGGGTCACCGTGTTATGCGCCCGATAACAGATTATCATTGTAACAAAAGCACCCCGATTCATTTTCATAACCTAGTCCGAATTAAATACAATAATAGTTACAAATCAGCACGGACTGAACAAACCATAACAATTTAACCCCCGACACGTGTTATTGCTTTCCGTGTTCAGACATTTCAGTGCCCACAAATGGATGTGATCATGATTCTCAACCATCGAGTTTTACCATCAATTTGGCAATTGTCCAAATACTTGTTTTATAAATCAAGTAAAAACAAAGTTGTGTAGGCCTTCGTACATGTCTGATGCTGATATATTAATATTTTCCATACAGTGTCTTTTCTTGTATAACTTAAATGGTCTTTATGTAAAAGTCTTTTTTTATCGAGCGAATGAGTGCAACAGGTCTTGTAAGTTTAAATTTTATGGTAAATGTTATGTTTTTCTGTCTTGTAAGCCATTTTGCATGAATATTTCGGTTACACAGGAGTGAGCTAAGTTGCTATTTAAAGCTGTAACATAATAAACAAATTTCCAACAAGCTATGAGTTTCAAATAATAAGCCTATTATTAACTAATAATAATAATAACAACAAAGATTTGTAGCGCGCACATATCCACCCTGCTGGGCGCTCAAGGCGTATTGTATTTATATTTTATTCCGAATCTGGAACAAACCTCTTTACTCCGGGGCGGGTTACATCATTACACAGAACAATCTATAATAATAATCGCGTTGGTAGGAGTGTCTACAGAATGCATTCATTTTGATTTTTATTTAACAAAGTAAATGGCAACGCAATTAATGGTAACTTCATCTGAAGAGGTGGAGCAAGCAGTACGTTTGCTGAAAAGCGGCAAAAGTCCGGGGTGTGATAACGTTGCAGCCGAGTTGTGGAAAGCCTCGGGTGAGAAGGGCGTCGACATTTTGTGGAAACTGTGTGTCGCCATTTGGATGACTGGTAGTTGGCCAGAGGACTTCAAATGCTCTGTACATCACGCTGCCCAAAAAAGGAGATCTGCAAAATTGCGCCAATTACCGCACCATCGCGCTGATTTGCCATGCAAGCAAGATCATGCTGACCATCATCGCGAAGAGGATCGAGCGGTACTTGGATGACAATATTTCAGAGAATCAAGCCGGCTACAGAAAAGGCAGAGGAACGCGGAACCACATCTCCAATCTGCGTTTGATCATGGAGAAATGCAAGGAGCGCAACATTCCACTCTACATGTGCTTCATCAAGCCTTTGACTGCGTTGATCATCAGCTGCTGTGGACCTCAATGTGGGGGATGGGCTTCCCGAGTCACATTGTGCGTCTTTCAGAGAGCCTATATGAGGATCAACAAGCTGCTGTAAAGCTGGCCTCCAGAACAACAAGGCGGTTTGTTATCGGTCGTGGCGTCAGACAGGGATGCATACTATCGCCGCACTACTTCGGGTTGTACGGAGAATGCGTCATGAGAGAAGGAATTGACAGTGCGGATCTTGAAGTGGAGGAGACTATCCGAGTTGGAGGGCACGACATCAAGGAGTTACGATATGCCGACGACACCGTGTTGTTTTCAACGTCCGCGGTGGGACTGAACAAATTGATTAGCGCGGTGAAGTCGAAGAGTGAGAATTACGATCTGCACCTGAACGTGAAAAAAACGAAAGTGATGATTATCGACGAGCAGCATGATGGTGAGCCGATTAGAATCGAAGGGGAGTCACTGGAAACAGTGACGCGTTTCGACTACCTTGGATCGAGCGTCACCACCAAGGGAAGCTGTCTCGATGAGGTAAAGAAGCGAGTCGCAATGGGCAGAAATGCGTTCCAAAAAGCCAGCGTTTATCTGATGGACAGAGCCGTGCCTCTGCCTCTGAAAGTGCGCTTGCTGCACGCGCTCGTGTTCCCTGTCATCATGTACGGTTGTGAAGCGTGGACCCTCCAAGAGGACCTGAAAAGACGCCTGAGATCGGTTGAAACGTGGTGCTACCGTCGGATGCTTCGGATTTCGTGGAAGGACCACGTAACCAACGAAGCAGTGTATCAGAAGATGGGCATCCGCGAGCCGATCATCCTCCAGCTCATCCTGCGCCGCAAATTGTCGTACTTTGACCATGTCTGCCGACATCCCGGTCTGGATTAGAACATCATGCTTGGCACTGTGGAAGGCAGACGGAGGCGCGGCAGGCCACCAATGAGATGGATCGATGAAATCGCAACCAGATGCGGTGGAGTTGGTGCGGCCAATCGACTGGCCCAGGATCGCGCGGCGTGGAGGCGTTTCGCACGGACAGCGACGGCTAATTCGACTGCATCATCATCATCATCTGAAGATTTCATAAGAAAATTAAGTCTTTCTTAGCCAGTTAAAAACTCAAAGTGATCATTTGTTTTGATAATATCAGCAAACATACAATTCCTTGATGTTTATAGTGGACCATCAAAAAATAAAATGATTTTCATTCATTTTTTTTTTTTTACTTTTTTTTTTAAATTATTATTATTATTATTTTTGTTTTACTAAAGATGTACTTTACATGTTGAAATACCTGAAATGACAAGGGGGCTTTAAAAATAAATGAATAAATAACACATTGGGTGTATACATGAATCGAAACAGCATTTTATACATAAATTGTATTTAAGTCAAATGGACCCAGAATAATCCTTCTTAGTCTGCGCCGATGAGACTCTCCTGGTTGATGACCATTAACAGGGAAATATCCTACATTGTGTGAGGCATATATATATTGTACATGTACATGTGTTTGGTAAAGTAAATCTCATCCCCCTGTATACTATTGATAATTAACTGTCCAAACATTGTACTAGCGACTATAATAAATGGCTCAAGAGTTCATCAATCGAAAGGAATACGGACGTCTAGGATTACTTCTACATCAAGGACTTTACACTAACGACTCGAGGCTTCATACAAACAAAACTGAATCGGACGTGACGTATTGACTTCTTATCACACGCGCTGGTATACAGATAACAATAGGCAAAACATATTGTCCATAGACGTGTCCTAACACGAATTGGCAGTCGTCGCGCTGTTGTTGTAGACTGTTCCACTCTGCTTTGATACGTAGCCGAGATTTGTAACTGGTGATTTTGGGGAACTAGACTTGGGGAAAGACCCTCAATTGTGATGACTCATTGCATTTACAGGAATGATCCATTCACGTTTGTAAACGTTTACAATCGTGGTTATGCATATTACCTTTATGTAGGTATTTTATTATTATATTTACGAAGGCCCTTTGTAACCTTGCATATATACATATATGTAATTAGTGACAATAGGCCTATTATTGTCTTCTCCACTATATGCCAATTTTGCCTTTCAGTTGATTTACATCCGTTAAAGCTCACTTTAACTGTGGTGTTGGAATATGTATTCTGAATTAAATTGCACAGGTAATTTGAACAAATTCTGAGCACGTAACATTTTAATTTAATAAACATACAATGTAAATAATTTATTCATAGCAAGCTAACTATGTCAGCTCAGGCAGGATAATTAAAAAGGGCTTAGCATATACCATGATACATATCATACAGCACAATCAGTACGGTACCACTGTAAATCTGTTCATGTTGTGTTATCACAGATGTAACGGCCAGCAATTCCTACAGCGATATAATTATTTTGCGAGTTACGCGAGCTCCAGAAATTTCTGGACGCAACAAAAGGTTAGGTTACACTCGATATTTGCAACAACAACAATTATTCAAATGGTTTAATTAACACAGAGTAATCAAGTTTACACGATTATAAATAAAGCTTTATACAATGATCGTAAATAGTCCAAAATTACATTTTAAGGGGCTTACATCTTCAAACGGCACTTAGGGAACTTAGCCAATCTCGCCCGCAGAAAACACTGGGTTGGCATTCTCCCAGTATTATCGTGAGACTCACCTGGAAAGCAGTGATGAAGCTGCAGTCACTAAAATCTTCTATTGTTAATTAACTCCATAATCCATTGACAAAAGAGTGTTCCTGCGGTTATGACGGTCTTCTGGCTGTGCAAGCTAGTCCTTTGTTAACAAACTTAACCCATTAAATGCCGAAGTTTCGGTAGTAATTGAACCGTGAAGTATGTTTACTGTACAAGTATAACTTTACATGTATTTTGTATATCTGATTTTGATTGAACACGACTTCGCTTCGTAAAACAACATTTTATTCCTCAGTTTTTTTAATACCTTTCTTTTATCTTTTTCTTACATGAACATACACAAATCAAATCACAAGTCAACGTTTATATATAGTTATACAAAAGACGGAGCACTTAAATGAATACCCGTGGATATTTTAATCCCTTGACAATATGCAAACATTTTCCCTAAAAGAAACCAAAATCTCTTTATAATTATTGTTCATACCCAGGAAGCATGTTGATGTATAAACTTGATTTTTGTGTCGAAAAGAAATTTATTTTCTTGTTTGCAAGATTAGCATCGGGCAAGCCCAGTAATTCGAGGAAAATATTTGTTCTTTAAATTATAACAGTACCCTATGTAATGTGTCCACAATGCAGATTGTTATGATGCTAGCTATCACTATCAACAACTTCACCCTGAAAATGCCCTGAAAATCTGTTTTGCCGTGAAATAACAGTTCAGTGTAATTTCACAGCAATTTCACAGTGTCTCTTCCTCTCAGATATTGGCAATAATGTGAACAGTCATTTCACACGGCAAATTCACGACTCTCTCAAGAATTAATGAGCTGCCCCAAAACTGTTACGAGAAGTTTATGGCATGTTCACAGAGTTTTCACGGCGAAGAAATCCCAAGAGTATTTCATGGCGTTTTCATGGTGTTGTGTCATCGTGAAATTGCCATGAACTATTTATTTCACGGTAAAACATACTTTCAGGGTATTTACAGGGTATTTTCAGGGTAATGTTATTCATATAGGTATACTTTAATAAATTCATGTTTATTGAAGACAAAAATAGGATAGCGAGGACTTTATTTTAGTTTAGCTTGTAGCGTGCATGTTTGCAAACGTCATTTAACAAAATGACAGTTTGACATTTAGTGTCTGTATACCAGTCTCTGAATTCCGGAAATTGATATTTCACTTGTTGGATAATTGCACGCACAAGTCTCTCATCTAGCTTTGAAAACTGATTTCTTTGTAACCACGTCTCTCGTTCGCCCAGTTACGTTTTTTGCCGCAAGATCTTCAGTGGAAAATTCAGACATGAGCAGTATCAGAACATAAAATCCTGCCCACAGCGTCTGACTTCGAAGCACTCCTTGATACGGCTTGTCGTAGCGCTATGTTGTATGTGGTCGTGTCTCTCATAAGACCCTCCATGCCACCTAGCCAGTATTTCCCAGCTTCAGAAGCAGGAATTACCGATGGATCAAGGGGTTTGCGTCGGGATGTTGCTTTCTGTGGTTGGTTTTGTTGCTGAGTAGGTTTTTGGGAAGTTGCGGAAACTGGTGGGATTATGGGATGTTCGGCTTGAAGTGGTCGGCCGGATTCAGCTGTGGGATGCAGTTCTGGTGTACCGGCTGGCTGGAGAAATCGTGGATTCTCAGCAATGGGGGGGGGGGGGGCGTTCGCGTTGGGGAATTCTGGCTGGAGCTGGTCGATGGGGAGTTGCTGTTATAGTTGAGCGTCGATTCGGAGTAGCATTTGGTGGCAAATGATGATGGGGAGTTGCAACTGATGATGTTGATTGTGCTGGATTGTTGTTTAATAGGCTGAACCTACTTCTTGGGATGGCGACATATAGAGTATAGATATTTAACAGACTCTCGAAGTGCTTTCTGTCCAGCTATTATATATTCCTGTCTTTCTTTTACCAGTTGAATTTCGCCCATTATTTCTCGCTTCGTATCTGCTAGAAATTATAACAATTCTGGCGGATTTCTGACGTCCGTGTTTGTTGCAGCCTTGAGGTGAACTTGCATATCTGCTACCCGCATCCGATTCTCACTTCTGTCGGGCACAAGTGAACTATGCCCTAGAAATGGCTTCATGCTTTGGTTTCACTCATCTGGATATTTGTAATTGAATCATGGAAACTCATTTTAATAATAACCCAGCTTATTTATTTATTGTTCCCTTAATATAATTATTACTTGCTGTCCTAATTAATACAAACATGAGATTCATTGTATCTTTTTAAACGTAATGAAACAGAAATAAATACCATATCATGGGCGGATCCAGAACATTTTTTTTGGGGGGGGGGGGCTGAGAATCAAAAAAAATTATTTTTCAGTGCTACAAAAATTACAATGAAAAAAACAAAGGGAGAGAAAAACAAAGCACACTTTGGGAATGGGAGTGCGTTCTCCCTCCCCTCTCTCTCTCTCTTCTCTCTTTTAATTAAAAAAAAAAACGATTTTAGGGGGCTACAGCCCCTTAGCCCCCGTGGATCCACCAATGCATATACTATATTATTTTCCAAATACACATTCAGTTGTTTGAATAAAATCAATATTACGTTAATAATGTGATGAATGAAATTTGTCAAATGCAGTTTTATACTATTTAATATGAGAATTTATTGTTATCAAACTCTTCACATATGTGAAATCTGAACGGCGATCACTAGTTATATATCAAGAGACAACCCATGCGATTATTTACTGCAGTTTATTTTATACCATAATGTAACCTAATATAGTTCAACATGGTATGGGTATTTCCCCTGGCATTTATGTTAAAACGTTAGAATGACGATATGAACACTTAATACCACAGAACCAATACCGGAGATCAACTATAATTATGGCTCCCGGCCTTCTCCATCTCCTTCATGAGCTAGGGTATCAGACTATTCTGTATAAGGCGAGTACAAAGCTCTTAGTCTAATACCCCAACCCCACAGACGAAACACGAATTGCGTCCTATCAATGAAATTTATAGTGAAAAAATAGTGTTGGCTTGACCGCGGGTTCACACTATTGTACACGTGCCATGCACAGATTCCATGCAGTGTGTTGGCATGTGGTGGAAGTAGTGTCTGCGTTGCAGCGCGGGACCACTGTTCCTAAACGAAGGCCGGCTTAAAACGCCAAGGTATTGTATGTGACCCGAACTAGCAAACCCCGAAACTTCTCCACATTTATCATAATGCGTAACTACCATGAAAAGGTCAAAAACTGACCCCAGGGACCAGTTTTCATGTCACCATATAGAGCATTTTCTCTTGATTTTGATGGAAAAAGAAAAATTCTGAAACGTTATTGGGAACATTGTTAATTTTCACGATAAATTTGGGAGGTCACTTTTGAAAATTGGGTCCAAGTTTAGGGTTTTGCCAGAGCCAGTCACATATAGCTCAAATTACTGCACCAGCAACAGTGATCACAAACTCAGAAAATAATGTAAAATAATTAGCAGTTTTATGGTTTTTTTTACATTTTACTTTCGGGAAATTTGTCATCGGAGAGGGAAAAAAGGAAAAAACAAAAAAACAAGACAAAAACACGGTAAGCGTTTTATTTTCTTCTTTTAATGTTCCTAAGAATCCGTAAAAAATACAAAATAACTAAGAAAATCTTGTTAAAAAAGTCCTGATCTGGGCCGGCCTACATACAGTCCCTACCAGGGAAATGTTTGCTAGCTTAGACCTTTTGTATTGCCAAGTAAGCCTTTCCATTGTGTGGATGGATTAAAGCTGGGCCAGCCTTGCCCAGCCAGGCAAAGCTACATCAAACTAGTGCGGCCGGCTTCTATTGTTAAGGTTTTTCTAAAGGTTTGGTAGCAGACTTGGAGTAAAAAATACTGAGGGCGAGAATTGTTGCAGGCGAGAATTTAGATTGTTCCGGGTGGAGTTACTGGGCGAGATTGGCTGAGGTCCCTTACTGAATGATAGTTATAGAAACTTTTCCACGCAAGTTTCATTTAATACGTTCTCTGGTACTTAAAGGGACTGTCGCTTACATAACACAGAACAGCAACGATTTACGTCAAATTCGAGCAAAATTTAATTATTAGGACGTCATTAATTTCCTCGTTTTTCTATCTGAAACAGTCTAGATCTGCCTTAGTCCACTCGACAATGCACATCATCAGCGACACAGCCCAAGTGTTTTATCGCCTTATTACCATATTTTCCCCCTCCATTCAACTTGGAAACATAATACACAACTTTTTATCCATATTAACATCACTTTTAAACCATTTAATTGGCACTTACCTTGGTCTATATGCTAATATAATTTGCATATTCATGAGCAAATCTGTGATGTCACAGCGGGATCAGACGCAACGTTATGGTTGATTTATATGCATAAACGCCGACTGAATTCCTAATTTTGTCATAAGTCAGTTCTCTTAATTTTTGATATTGCCTTGTTGACCGAGTGTTTGTGTATATACAAATCAGTAAACCTTTTTAGGGTAACCATTGTTTTGGGGGTTTGATTTGGTGCACTTTCAGTGCCGCTGTAACTCTGTGTTCCTGTTGTGTTCTTACAGAACAGCGCCATCATGTATCAAGTAAAAGCATGGATAGGCTATTAAAAAACAGTATACTCAATCTTCACTTTATGATAAAAATAGAATATCCAGTTTGTTTAAGCGTGAATATTGGCTAAAATATTTATCTACATAAAATTGCATTTCATAGACCCTTTAAGTAGAAAATATATATTTCAACAACAGCACCAATCACAGGCAACATTGCAAGACGACACGGCAGCCGCGTGTGTATGATGACTGGGGGAGTTTTAGTTTTCGTCGGGCACCTTGCTAGTGCATTCGTTGGGAATGTCTTCCAGTTATCAATCACATTGGGAATAATTACTGGTAAGTTTTCAACGGTAAATACCATTGATGGGTTAAATTTTGTTTTACTATACCCTGAAAAACTGGAGTGTCTATATCCACAAATAATCACCAATTGTGTATGTTAATTTTTATTCTGCCTGTATGGTATTTATATTGGGCGAGTTGCCCACAATTATGAGAACCATTGTGTACTTTTTAGGACACCAGGTGTTGGTAGTGATAGAAGAACGTCGTTACTTTAAAGTTTTAAGTGCACTCTTAAAACTAAAGTGTTGAATCAACATTTTAAAGAGTTCGGACTTTATAAAGTTAAGTAAGACTAATTGCGGTGACACCATGTGGAATCTCAATTGAGTAGTAATTAGTTCTGAAAAGAACTGGAGGTACAACTCGACGTTTCGATCAGTATGCTCTGATCGTCCTCAGGAGAATGCCGGACTCTGGAAAATGCTGCTGCTTAAGTAGACTGCTGGAGGATCATCCCATGAATGGATGCTGGAGGATTAGTTCGTTGAGGCGCGCAGGCGGGAACTGTTGAGACTAGGATCCTAGGGGTTGGGGGAGTGGAGTGTGTGCTCACTGAACTGAATCAGTTGTTAACAAGCACAGGGGGAAGGAGGGTGGTAGACTTAGGATATAGGAGATCCCTCAGTCTGGGGTGGGTTATGGACTTTGGATATAGAAGATCCTTCAGTCTGTAGTATTGGTCGTCAAATGTCGCTGATTAAAAAGCCGATGTCCTGTGGCACAGTGTCGTGTTTGACGATCTCGATGGCCTCTCTGATGCGTCTGGGGTGCCATGCGTCGATGGGTGTGATGAGTTGGGCTGCCTGCCAGTCGATTTGGTGGTCCTTGATGTGCGAGTGCTTGACGATGGCGGACTTCTCGAAATCTCCTCTGCGGCCGTGTGCTCGGTGTTCCTTCAATCTGATGGGGAGGTTGCGTCCTGTTTCGCCGATGTACACCTTACCGCACTCACAGGGGATCCGGTAGACTCCCGCTCTGTTGTTTGGGTCCGGTTTGTCCTTGTGGGTGTGTAGAAGTCCTTGGAGTTTGCTGGGGCTGAGTGGAACACATCGATGCCTGCTCGTCGGAGGATGCGTTGTAGTTTGTGAGACGTCGAACCTAGATAGGGGAGACAAGCAGAGAGGGTTAGATTACTTACCTTGCTTTCGGGGTTTGGAACCGGCTTCGCTGTGCTGATCTTGCTGGGATTGTAACCGTTGCGTTTGAGGGTAGTTCGGATGTGCTGTAGTTCCTTGGGAAGGCTGTCCTTGTCACAAATGTTGTAGGCGCGTTGTACGAGGGTACGGTTGACCGATGACTTGATGCTTGGGTGATGGAAGGAGCGCTGGTTCAGGTACCGATCTGTGTGCGTGGGCTTTCTGTAGACGTTGTGGTGTAGGGAGCCGTCTGGGTTTCTGGAAATGCCAACATCAAGGAACGCGATCTTGTCATCTTCTTCTGTTTCCATGGTGAACTTGATGCTTGGGTGTTGCTGGTTGAGATGTTGTAGAAAATCCTGGAGTGTGTCTCTGCCATGTGGCCAAACCACAAAGGTGTCATCCACGTATTGGAGCCACAGCTTGGGTTGGAGGTCGGCGGTGTTGAGGGAAGAGTTTTCAAACTCTTCCATGAAAATATCAGCAAGGACCGGGGATAAAGGAGATCCCATGGAGGTCCCAGCTGTCTGCTCGTAGAACTTGCCCTGAAACTGAAAACAACTTGAAGAGACACATGTTAGTAGCAAATCATGAATTTGGTCAGGGGTGAGTGATGTGCGGTCATCAAGGGAAAGATCTTGTACGAGTCTGTCCTTCACCAGGAGGCATGTCTCTTTATAAAGTTGGATTTAACTTTTACCAGTGTTGAATTAACATTGATAAAGTTAGACTTAACTTGACTCCGTGTTAATATTCAACACTTTCTTTTAGTTGAATTTAACTTTATAAAGAGTAGTCACTGACCGAACTCTTAAAAAGTTGATTCAACGCTTTAGTTTGAAGAGTGTGTTTACAATCATGAGTTCATAAACAACACGTAAATGGATAGCGAAACCACGTCAAATAATCTATGCAGAAAGATGTGTGGCATTTCAATCTACTGACTCATGCCGACGGAAAGCTTGATCCACCAGTGAGTGAGTGAGTGACTCCAATCCCTTTACTGACCATGACTCACTGACAGACTGATTAGCACTCAATCACTGACTGACTCGACACTGAACCTCCACCCCACCCCACCCCGCCCCGTCCCGTTATAGCTGAGGAAATGCATTTATTGTATTTATTAACTTTATTTACTCAACTTAAGACTCAATACATTTTATTATCGTTTCATTTCTATAGGTGTGGGTATGGGTCTTACCTATATACCACAGATAATCATTCTAATGGAGGCTTTCCCAACACGCTTTCCGTTAGTATACGGCATCGCTGCAGTGGGTGGTTCACTCGGTATGATGGTGTGCCCACCTATAGTCGAGCTCCTTGTTCGTGTTTACGGCTGGCGTGGTGCTATGATGATAATAGCCGCTTTCATTTTCAACATTTGTGCTTTTGGTGAATTGCAGAAGCTACCATCTCGGACCTATTCCAGACTGAAAACAACTGACACGAAATCGAACGAAACTGTTGATAAGAAGGATATCAGTTTCTGCGGTAGACTCTTCGAAGTAGCCTCATCTGTAGGTAGTTGGCTCTCCTTAAAAATCTTCGTCAATGAACCCAGGGTGGTTGTGAACATATGTGCTTGGTTCCTTAATGGCTTCCTCTCGGCTGCCTGGATGGTGTTTCTTGTTCCTCACGCCATAGCCAGAGATATACCTGTAAGCGATGCAGTCCTTTTATCGACAGGGGGCGGTGTTGGGAATCTCTTTGGACGAGTCATCCTTGTTCCTTTGCTTGAACGCAAACTAATCAGTGCATTTTGGATGTTTGTGTTTGCATGCGTTATAAACGCATTGGTATTCTTTCTGGATTTCGTGGCTGGGGACATGTATACGGTAAGATTACAGCCTCATCTTCATTCAATTATATCCTTATTTGAGGGCGTTTCCCGGAGTTCCAGTTGAGTACTTGATAGCTATATGGTACGAATGCCCTTGACTCGGAGACTAGTGGGGTGCGTTTTCACCGCTAGAGGGCCACGATGTGAGTGGATAGTTATGGCTGGAGGTGGTTTTATTCTGCCTTCGCCGCCCGTCCAGAAAGTTCCGCATGATAACTGATTTCAGTTCTATTTTATATATTTGAATCTGTGCAAGAAAGGTCGCATACTTAACAAATAACAGGTCACTATTAATTTGGGAGTCAAAACCAAAAGTCGAAGGTCACTGCAACGTGGACTGTAACAATACAGTCCATCTCATAAAATTGCGCAAATGAATAATATAGGTTTTTCCGGTCAATTTTGGCAAATGAGCAGCCAATTTCGCTTTCATACGTTCACATTAAAGCGATTTTGCCTCTCCAGTTGCTACTCTGTTTCGAATTAAGAATTCAAGCATTCAATTTCATTTTCAGGCACGAGAATTCAATTAGCATTATATTCAATTTAGCATATACGTCGTTCTTTTTAGTAATGCACATTTTGTCATCCAATTTAGCAGAGTTGGATTCGACTGGAAATTTTCGCTAAAATGATATTTTCATTTTCGGATAACGACAATCAATTTCGCAAAATGAGAATTTTGCAAACAAATGCAAAAGAAATAGATTAATTGTACAAGACAACTGAATACGCTTCACGTCTTTACTTATAAATTCAAACTTAATTTTATTAGGTGTTCGAGCGCGCAGCGCGAACACCAATTGTTTTTGTACTGTTTTTTTTAGGTGTTCGAGAGCGCAGCGCGAACACCTATTGATTTTGTACTCTTTTTAGGTGTTCGAGCGCGCAGCGCGAACACCTATTGTTTTTGTACTGTTTTTTTTTTTTTACTTCTTCTCAGTGGCGATTGTCCGGTAACAAAGGCATCCTTGCTAAGCATATACAGCCTTCAAACTTAACACATGAACAGAACATAACAAGCTGACGAAACCAAATCAACTTGATGCCATTTTTCTATCACCGGAATGATGTTTTTCGAGGCATTTTTCGAACTAAAACAAAAAAGCCGACGACGAAACGAAAATTAACAAAAAGCTTACACTTTTCCCAATTGACGCACCACGCATTTTTTTGAATCCTTCGTGTTACCACTGTGCATTAGTATTTTCAATTGGTGTAAATTTCGCAGCTGGGAAACTGCAATGTGTCACTTCGCGCTGTGTCCGAAAATCATACACAGTCACTTCGCGCTGCAGCGGATATCATGTCGCGACGCGTTGGTGCAATCCCATCATTGAACTGTCTTTGTTGCATGGTTTTGTGTCACAGTATCTTTGTAAGTAGAACAAATAACATTATTCTTAACAGTCATACACTGTTAGCACGAACAGACATTTGTAGAAAAACCTATTTAGTTTCGCGTTTTGATGCTTGCCAAAGAAGTTATATTTCGTGTGGGTCCTTAGTGTTGTATATTGTGGGGGAGCCAAGGTACATGACTACCAGTACCACTAGGCCAAAAAATTAGGAAAAATGCTTATTACTAGGCTTGATAGACCATCGATCAAATATGGAGAAAGGCATAGACTGAACAAACCGGTGCTTAGCAGCATCTACCTGGACATGGTGGATTCTGGGTGAGTATCTTAATCATGATCAATATTAATTTGCATTGCTATCGGTAGACATAACAATGAATTAACATGATGTACATGTGTACATAATGAACACAATCATGGCAATTATGTGAAACCCCTGATTACATACTGTACATATTTCACAGGAAAAATGGTGAAAGTGAAGCTTCTATTTTGGTTTAGATTCTTATATTATCAAACATTTTTATTTGGTTGGAACACATGCCTAATGTCCAAATTAATTTGTCCAAAGTGGTTTTATCTTAGAGAAACAAACAAAAAATAATAAAAAAATTATTGAAAAATTCAAGAAGTTACCATGACATAACTTTATGAAACACAAGGGGGAGCACCTATTTTTAATAAATTTTCACAGATTTTCACATACATTTTTCAAGAGATCTAATATTAAAGTGTTACAGGGTTGAAGTTAATGTTCATTATCAAATACCAATGATGAACATTTCATTTAGTTTTAATGGTTGTTTATTACAAAAAATTAAGGTTTAGTATAATTTGTTATTATTTTTTGCTATAGCAGTACTGGCATTTCAGTCCAAGAGAAGGGGTGTATCTGATAACCACCTTTCCAATTCATGTCAGTTAAACAACATTTATTTAAATCTAAGCCCTTACTCCTATTTTCAATCTTAAATCTTTTTTAAAAAGACGACAGAAACATCTTGCAACTTCAGCTATGCAGAATTGATGCTGGGTGTGATTTTCGACATAATGAAGCAGTAGTCGTCAGTCAATGGAATTGGTAATTAGGGCCCCTTATACTCTTATTGCTTGTTTGCCCCTCCCCTTCCCTAGTTCTTGGATTCTATAGTGCTGCAATGATAGCCAATTTTTTTTTAGAAAACAAATATGTTGGTTCATCACCAGTGGCAGTACATGCCATCACCAAGAACTTGGGGGAGGGGGCAGGCATTTTATTCCAAAATTACCGATTCCAATGACAACCACCTGAATGTCACTAAATCGTACGTATACAGAGCGTACATTTATTATAAATGCAGATTGTTTCTGTTTTCTTGTCAACAAAGGATCATAGTTGGGTTCATTTACACTGAAGTCATTTCACTTGTTACATGTGTAAGACCATGTACACTCATTTCTAGATTGGTTACAAGTAGGTTAAACAGGTCAACAAAGTGGTTTCAATTGATTGTGGGGGAGGGAAGTGTGTAACCACAAAAGTCAAGTCATGAAACCCAACAGACAGTTAAAATAAATATGTATTTCATTGCTTTATTAGCAATTTACAAGCACCCATACAACTCTTTGATTATTTCAATGTCTAACAATTTATGTACAAAATGGCATCTGATCTTTACAGACATTTTCCCAATCATGTGTACAACCTTGAAAAGTTAAAAATCAATGTATAATTTGTTTTCAAATTTTATAAATAATTTTATTATTATTTGCGGTATAGGTGAAAACAAAGACAGTTTATAAGCCTGTCACAATAAGGAGATGCTTGATTACAGTGTCACTATCATTGTCAATTTATCATTATATTTTTGTTATAAACTTAACCTCAAAGTGAAGTATATTATAAATAAAGATTAAATTTATTTTTGTACAAGACTTAATACCAAGAGATAAATACCAATGTTGGCTTCATTTAAATCTAAAATTGAAAGGTTTTTCCATAAACATAGTGAAAATGGCAACCAATTATAAGATTTGATCCAGTGGATATATATTCTGTTTTCTTGTCAACAAAGGATCATGATTGGGTTCATTTACACTGAAGTCATTTCACTTGTTACATGTGTAAGACCATGTACACTCATTTCTAGATTGGTTACAAGTACATGTAGGTTAAACAGGTCAACAAAGTGGTTTCAATTGATTGTGGGGGAGGGAAGTGTGTAACCACAAAAGTCAAGTCATGAAACCCAACAGACAGTTAAAATAAATATGTATTTCATTGCTTTATTAGCAATTTACAAGCATCCATACAACTCTTTGATTATTTCAATGTCTAACAATTTATGTACAAAATGGCATTTGATCTTTACAGACATTTTCCCAATCATGTGTACAACCTTGAAAAGTAAAAAATCAATGTATAATTTGTTTTCAAATTTTATAAATAATTTTTTAATTATTTGCGGTATAGGTGAAAACAAAGACAGTTTATAAGCCTGTCACAATAAGGAGATGCTTGATTACAGTGTCACTATCATTGTCAATTTATCATTATATTTTTGTTATAAACTTAACCTGAAAGTGAAGTATATTATAAATAAAGATTAAATTTATTTTTGTACAAGACTTAATACCAAGAGATAAATACCAATGTTGGCTTCATTTAAATCTAAAATTGAAAGGTTTTTCCATAAACATAGTGAAAATGGCAACCAATTATCAGATTTGATCCAGTGGATATATATTCTGTTTTCTTGTCAACAAAGGATCATGGTTGGGTTCTATTTACACTGAAGTCATTTCACTTGTTACATGTGTAAGACCATGTACACTCATTTCTAGATTGGTTACAAGTACATGTAGGTTAAACAGGTCAACAAAGTGGTTTCAATTGATTGTGGGGAGGAAGTGTGTAACCACAAAAGTCAAGTCATGAAACCCAACAGACAGTTAAAATAAATATGTATTTCATTGCTTTATTAGCAATTTACAAGCACCCATACAACTCTTTGATTATTTCAATGTCTAACAATTTATGTACAAAATGGCATCTGATCTTTACAGACATTTTCCCAATCATGTGTACAACCTTGAAAAGTAAAAAATCAATGTATAATTTGTTTTCAAATTTTATAAATAATTTTTTAATTATTTGCGGTATAGGTGAAAACAAAGACAGTTCATAAGCCTGTCACAATAAGGAGATGCTTGATTACAGTGTCACTATCATTGTCAATTTATCATTATATTTTTGTTATAAACTTAACCTGAAAGTGAAGTATATTATAAATAAAGATTAAATTTATTTTTGTACAAGACTTAATACCAAGAGATAAATACCAATGTTGGCTTCATTTAAATCTAAAATTGAAAGGTTTTTTCCATAAACATAGTGAAAATGGCAACCAATTATCAGATTTGATCCAGTGGATATATATTCTGTTTTCTTGTCAACAAAGGATCATGGTTGGGTTCATTTACACTGAAGTCATTTCACTTGTTACATGTGTAAGACCATGTACACTCATTTCTAGATTGGTTACAAGTACATGTAGGTTAAACAGGTCAACAAAGTGGTTTCAATTGATTGTGGGGGAGGAAAGTGTGTAACCACAAAAGTCAAGTCATGAAACCCAACAGACAGTTAAAATAAATATGTATTTCATTGCTTTATTAGCAATTTACAAGCATCCATACAACTCTTTGATTATTTCAATGTCTAACAATTTATGTACAAAATGGCATCTGATCTTTACAGACATTTTGCCAATCATGTGTACAACCTTGAAAAGTAAAAAATCAATGTATAATTTGTTTTCAAATTTTATAAATAATTTTTAAATTATTTGCAGTATAGGTGAAAACAATTATTTCAATGTCTAACAATTTATGTACAAAATGGCATCTGATCTTTAGGTTGTAATCCTGTAGTATGGATGCAGAGGTACAGACATTTTGCCAGTCATGTGTACAACCTTGAAATGTAAAAATCAATGTAGAATTTGTTTTCAAATTTTATAAATTATTTTTTAATTATTTGCAGTATAGGTGAAAACAAAGAGAGTTTATAAGCATGTCACAATAAGGAGATGCTTGATTACAGTGTCACTATCATTGTCAATTTATCATTATATTTTGGTTATAAACGGAACCTGAAAGTGAAGTATATTATAAATAAAGATTAAATTTATTTTTGTGCAAGACTTAATACCAAGACGTTAATACCAATGTTGGCTTCATTTAAATCTAAAATTGAAAGGTTTTTCCATAAACAAAGTGAAAAGGGCAACCAATTATCAGATTTGATCCAGTGGATATATTCTGTTTTCTTGTCAACAAAGGATCATGGTTGGGTTCATTTACACTGAAGTCATTTCACTTGTTACATGTGTAAGACCATGTACACTCATTTCTAGATTGGTTACAAGTAGGTTAAACAGGTCAACAAAGTGGTTTCAATTGATTGTGGGGGAGGGAAGTGTGTAACCACAAAAGTCAAGTCATGAAACCCAACAGACAGTTAAAATAAATATGTATTTCATTGCTTTATTAGCAATTTACAAGCACCCATACAACTCTTTGATTATTTCAATGTCTAACAATTTATGTACAAAATGGCATCTGTTCTTTAGGTTGTAATTCTGTAGTATGGATGCAGCTACAGACATTTTGCCAATCATGTGTACAACCTTGAAAATGTAAAAATCAATGTAGAATTTGTTTTCAAATTTTATACATTATTTTTTAATTATTTGCAGTATAGGTGAAAACAAAGACAGTTTATAAACATGTCACAATAAGGAGATGCTTGATTACAGTGTCACTATCATTGTTAATTTATCATTATATTTTTGTTATAAACTTAACCTGAAAGTGAAGTATATTATAAATAAAGATTAAATTTATTTTTGTACAAGACTTAATACGAAGAGATAAATACCAATGTTGGCTTCATTTAAATCTAAAATTGAAAGATTTTTCCATAAACAAAGTGAAAAGGGCAACCAATTATCAGATTTTATACAGTGGATATAATTACATTTAATTTTGTTTGAATTGGGAATTATTTACTTTTTGACAAAAACTCTTCTGCGGGGGCAGTGGAAGATGGAAAGCACGGATGCAAGCTTTCTTCCAACTTTATCATGTAGTAGTTATAAGCTTGTTTTCTAATGAAAGGCTAATTAGCTGAAGGAAAGGAAAGGGGACATATTTATATGGTCTTCCATGCTTCAGTGTCTTCAGTAACCCCCAACTCCCCCAAACAATTTAACCCACACTTCCTGCTCTTTGAATTTGCAGCCAAGTTTAATCCAGTTACTATACATGTAGTACCCTTCTATCCTAAATCAACTTTGTGACTTTGTGCCCATAATAACGTTGAATAGGTTGATCTGGCTACCTACAACCCTGGCAAACTATTTTCATATGAGTGATTTTTAATGTTGATTTTTCATCTAGCATGGTTTTTGAAAAGCATGTGTTGGGCTAGTGTCAATATTTAAAGATGGACTACAACGAGAACTCTCACATTAAATTGACTATCGAACCTTGTTTATGTTGTGTTCAGGTAACAATTTATTGTTGTGGTCATGTTTTTCTCTTTATAATTTTGTTGCAATTTGACCGAAAAAATTAGACCCCGCTTCTTCGATTTTTGAAATTTCCCGCCCTGCACTGGTTCCCGACAAAGACTCATTGAAAATCCACTATGAAATCCACGATATAGTACCAGCGGACTTGTAAACCAGCGAAAAGGGATGACGTATAAACCATGAACACCCGAGAGTAAACAGAAGACGCCATGTTACTTCCGTGTATATTATACATGCGTTTTCATGCGTCAGCAGAGGCATGAAGTTTTTATTAAGCTTTTTTTAATGGGTGTTACGTCACACACGAAGTATTAATTATTCATGAGTTGAGGGCTTTTGGTGAAACTGGGCTTTTCTGGGTCGTTGAACGCCGATCAAATTGATTTTTTTTTGCATGAAGGAACAAGTTTTGTTGAATAATAATAATATGTTCAACAGCCAATATCTCAAGAACTAAATGACCTCTTAGAAAACAAAAAACACAATTGAATTCCTTACATTAATAGCTTGTAATTTTTGTGAAATGAGTTACCATAAATGCTTGCCAATGGTCCAATTAGTGGCACACGAAGTAACGATTTTTACAAATTTTAAAAGGTCATATCTCATAGCTTCAATTTAATGTATAAGTTGACAAATTTGTTATTTTTTCATAATCATGAGGAGGTCATATATGACCTTCAAACCACCTAATGTGACCTTTACTTCCTGTCCAAACAGGAAGTTCAAATTCAACACATTCTAACGCAAAATTGATATGTCTTTTGAATATGAAATTGATATTATTATAAAAGATGATAAACCCTTGCACAGTATGATATTGACATCATCGATGATAATTTGATTGAACCGGAAGTTGACTCGAACACCGTGTGTTTGTTCTAACAAATACTTAAGCTCTAGTTTTCTTTATTTATGTGCGTTTCTCGTACACCGTATAAAGGGCCTATCGGTCTTTTTTATCACATTTTGTTTTGTTTATTCTCTGATTAGAATCTTTATTGGTTTTCTGACCTGGGCCTAATTCTGTATTGTGTTTTTGAAACATTTATGTTATAGGCTATTGGACTGTTTCATTATGACCTGTTTTTATTGTTTAAATGTGTATTTATGATTTTTTTTATCCTGGTTTCTTAATGTCCATTCATGTGGTTTTTCCCTTAACCGTCAATTAAGTTGCACACATTTCCAAATTGTCTGCCCAATAATGAAATTGAATCACCATTAATACGCGCCGCGAAAAGCTCCTGCGAATTTGAATGCTGTTCGAGTGGATTGTTAAATTGGATGGTCATTTTGTTTAAAACGCATGACACAAGAGCACTATTGCCTACTCATAAAACGAAACTGAATGATGATTTTGAGCAGCATTCAATTTCGCGCGAAACATTATGACACAGTGTTTAAATTGGCTGCTTATTTGCCGAAATTGACCGGGAAAACCTACACTACAAGTGAAGAGAGTATTTACGCATACACCATTCCATGCAGTTATGGCAATGTTATAGTCCCTGCACACCCTTAGCAATGCTAAAAACTCAGCACACCATCTGCTAAAATCCAAAGGCTTGATCGACATAGTAATTGTAATGTAAACACTTAACCCTATTGGTTAATCCATGCCGTTTGATTGACATGCTGGATTGGTCTAATGGGAGAAAATTCGGAATATTTATTTTTAATAGATAGCGGTGTTCATTCTCACAGCGGACTGTACATTTCAACCAACCATGCTTTTTGAATTTTGTTCTTCAAAAGTGTTAGAACAAAACGTCAGCCAACAGATTTTCGTATTATTGTTACAGGTTCTGATGGCTTTGGCTTGCGTAAATGGCGCTGCTACAGGAATTCTCAGCACCACCATCTTGTTGGCATCTAAAGAAATATATGATGAACGCTACCATGTTGACATTTATGTCATAGGTAGCTGTTTTTATGGATTTGGAGAGATCGTGGGCAGTTCTCTCGCAGTTGAGGTTCCTATTAAATTAAAAGTATACATAGTGTTTTTGTGTAGTGTAAATGCATGTCTGAGGAGCTTCACTCGAAAAGCCCCCGGCGATAAGTTGCTGCTTGTAAGAATGGCGCCCTCAACTGGTCGTGCACAGAGGGGGTATGCGCAAACGGATAGATGTATAGCAGGTTTCACTGATCTCTAATGCAACTCAAGTGTCACTCGGACTTCATGTTGTTTACAATCCTGACGGGGAGAATAGACGATTTGTCAGTGGCTTAATTACTGCTTTTTTTGTTTTTCCAGGGTTGTTCTACGATTTGACGCAAAACTACGATGCCGTGTTCTTTGGCCTGGGTGTAATAAGTGCTGTAGTGACGGCCTTGATGCT
Source organism: Zoroaster sp. YZ-2022 (assembly GCA_029582265.1). Classification (NCBI taxonomy): domain Eukaryota; kingdom Metazoa; phylum Echinodermata; class Asteroidea; order Forcipulatida; family Zoroasteridae; genus Zoroaster; species Zoroaster sp. YZ-2022. Next base: position 31,317,505 of record CM055825.1, on the reverse strand, counting down.
GATGGACCGTTTTGCTTCACGCTTTATACCAACTCATGATAATTGAATAATCATTATGGCCAAAAACGTCTCAGACCCGCACGTCGGCATTTTAAATTTTCTGATAAATGGCCGAAGAAAAAGCGCGTCACCGTACCGATTTTGAAATCGACTGGAGACTTATTTTGGTCTAATGGTAACCATTTTATGTATAGAAAGAAAATAGCAGATAATGAATATCCTAAAAGACAATACGGCAGCACATGTAACTTGAGCTAAAGACAAAGATGATTCATTTATACTACTACCAATCATTATGTCAAGAGATAAACCGTTCGGAAGTCTGATAGGCAGTGGGGGCTGGGTGGGGAACCGTAACTGGATGGGGAATTGGTTGGGAACTGCAACCATGACCTACCCCCTCCCAACTGACCCCTTCCCTCCTCGCCACCACCGCCACCACCACCAAATACCGTTAAGTCGCCAATGAATTTTAAAATTACAAAACTTTTTTCCCGCAAAAAATAACGGTTTTTGGGGGGATTTGCTTTCGGGGCTGAAGGCTTTATGGGCATGGGGTGTAATGGAATAATGTAATTACTTGAGTATTTGTTTAAGGGGTGATAATTATTTGGGGGCATTGCTATAACCCTTCGCCCTCCCCGGGATCGGTGCCCAGGCTGATATCGCCTGGGTTAAGAACAATTTACACATTATATTATTATCGTATTTATGTAGGCACAACTATAATGTGGTGGTATAGACATTCCCTTTAAATTTAAATTAAATTAATTTAAATTAATTAGGATTAAAAAGGATTTCAATAGCACAAATTTCAGTCCAAAAATGTTTGGGAGTTATCAAATACACAACGACTCAAGTTGTATGCCGCCCTCTTGTGACAATCACTTACTATGTATAAGGCCCATATTGTTCTGTAACACATGTGATAAGTTGTTCTGTATACACGGTTATTCAACTAAGCTTCTTCTGAAATGTGTCATAAGGCCTCTATTTATGAACAAGAATTCATACAAAGTCCAAAACGCCGATGTCCGGAAACTGGACAGCAATTTGGCACAGTGTCACACTGTGTGACATGGCGGCACTTTTAAAATTCTACAAACAGGTCTGCTAGGGAATATGTCCAAAATATTTGAATGAAAAATAATTCTTTACATTTATTTTTTATAATGCAATTTTATGTAGAAGGCCTTAGGCCAAAAAAAGTATATATATGTATGAATAATTAATTAGCAGAACTAGTTGGTGAAGGTGAACGTCAGGGAGTGACTTTGTCAGGGGGCGATATCGTATAGGGCGACTTTGGTAGGGGCGAAAAGTCATTCGGTGCTGTGGTTTCGTATTGTTACGAATCTTACCCTTTGATTTTGATAAATATTAGCACCCCTTATAGTTCACTTCTTCCACTTCCAATATTTTGCTGACGATGCAAATTCAAGCAGTCTAAGTCCCAGGGTTGTTTCCCCGGACCCTCGATTGTCCGCTATGAATATGCAATCCATACAAGGACGCTACTTTTCCTCATGCATATCCAGCGCTAACGCAATGCATAATGCAACACCAGCGAGAGCCTTGCGTGCGTGCCACACCCTCCCGCCACGTGGCTTGGAGCCGTCCTTTGGACTTAGTCTATTTTCCGAATACTTTCCTCGGAGTCCACCCCTTCACACCGAACACGGTTAGTGGGTGAACCACGGCCAAACAGTCACCGTGACTGACCCGCTCAGTCATTAGCCGTGGCCCCCGTGTGTAGTGCTCCCTACCCAAGCACAGCCGCTGTTCCCCTCATGCAGTAATAACTTAGCATCCAAGCAAATAGCTTAACATGCCCGGTAAGCATTTCCCCCTTGAACACGCCCTCCTTTCTAAGTTGTCACTCACTTCACTTTCGTCAAATACCTTTCCTTATATGGAACAAGGACCTGTTGTATACCCTGATTTTGCACACGTTTCTACCCTTAGACGCGGAAGCCAAGCTTCTCATTGGCTAAGACGCTAAATTAGGCTTATGTTTTATTTATTCCTAGGCCCCAGATTCCTATATAACCCTGAGATTTCCTGATCTCAGGGTAGTGCGATTCCGAATGATATCTGTGCGACTCGATCTATGACAGTGCGATATACCGAACTATTACGGTCCAGAGCCTCATTCGTTGAACCAATGGTGCAGGGCGTCGATATGGCCATTGGTTCGCCTACATGTAGCTAATGCAGTCTGATACACACTCTGGCCCCGTCCAGACGCCCCGTGTAGTCAAGCCCTGGTGGTCCCCGTCGTAGAGACCGACCAGCCGCCCGTCTCTCGGTACAGCAGTGCCCGTACCGTATGCCGAGTGACAAGCCGCATGAACGAACGATGGTCCCCACTGACTGTACCCAATAGTTGGTATTCGTACACCCTATTCGGAACTTAGCACAAGTATATAAGTTTAACTATTGACATGTACCTATACGCTACCACTCCTGTCATACATGTTACTAGTGCCATTGTTAAAATAGTGATGTTAATAATAAACCAACCCCATTGATTGAGATTGTCACAATAAAGTTTGTGTCCGAATATTATTTGTTGACCCACAAAAGTGGGGAATGCAACACCGCTGTTCAAAATGCTCTGCAGGCGACATGCGGTTTGGGCGCATGCGCGAGAATTTTGAAGGGTCATACAAAAATGCATATTCATAACGTGACCTTTACTTTTTTTTCCGTCGCGGAGTTCATTGATAAAAACGCCTGTTACATACTGAAAATTAATTTCAAAGAGAATTTTTAACCAATAGGATTAGAAAGAATATGTCGTCTGCAAATATTGAACTAACATTACAGCAATATGGGCAAATACGCGAATTTCCTTGAAGTTTTTTTGTGCACAAGTCTGGCCCTTGACAAGAGCGCGCACGCTGAAAAAGGTAATATTTCAAAGCGGATTTTCTTCCTGAAGATGAATTTTCCTTGAGACATAAAAGTATGATAGGTGAAAAAACTCTTATTTTAACTAATTATTACTTTGTTATTTGAGCAAACCCAGTAGCTAACTTTTAAACGGTGGGATTCCCCTGCGGCTTTAGCGTTGTTAAACAAAAGATTTCTGGGGAACCCGTTACGGTTTTTGGGATGGCATCATTGTGTATGTGTGTGCATATACACACACGGATTAGATTGTGGGCGTTTTCATTGTAAGGGGGGTTACATAATTTTGTAATAACGTTAGAATATAAAACAAACGGGGAATGATTTGAGTTTATAAGCCTATATGAACCTTGGTACTTGGTTGGTAATCCTCCTTAGTCCTCCGCTTGGGAAGTTTAACAGGAGGTGCAGTGGGTGGTCATGCTAGTTTTTTGCTAGGACGTTTAATTTAAATGCAACTTTGGAGATTTGTGAGACGGTCGTTTGTGGTAGACTGTTCCATTCGGCAATGGTCCTCGGGAAGAATGAATTTGCGAAGGGTGCCAGTCTTGTGCTATATAATTTGAACTGTTGGTTATGTCCTCGTCTATTCCTGTCAGTCTTTGGTTTGGTGTAGTCTTTGGAGATGTCAAGGAGATTTTTTGTAATTTTGTACAGGCAGGTTAGTCGGTGGGCTCTACGTCTATTTTGGAGGCTATCCCATCCTAGAGTGGTGATCATTTGTGATACGCTGGATTCGCGCGAGTAGTCACTTGTGGTGAAACGGGCTGCTCTCCGTTGTATCTTTTCCAGAGTGTTGATATTATTTGTTGTGTGAGGATCCCATGCTGCTACGCCGTACTCAAGGTGTGGTCTCACGATGGTATGGTAGAGCTTTTCTTTGATGTTTCTCGAAGCATGGTGGAAATTTCGTTTGACGAAGCCAAGCGTTTTTGAAGCTTTGTTTGCAGCATATTGGGTTTGTTGGTTCCATTTGAGGTTGTTTTGGATGATAATGCCAAGATATTTACATTCGTTTGTGGTTTCAAGTTTGGTTCCCGCCATGTTGTAGTTTGGCGAAGTCAGTCTGCATTTGTTGGTGACACGCATGATGTTGCATTTTGAAGCGTTGAATCGCATTCCCCATATATCAGCCCATTTAGTAAGTTTGTCCAGATCGATTTGGAGTGTATTTTCGTCGGCCTGGTTGGCAATGGTGTTATAGAGGAGACAATCATCAGCAAACAGGCGGACGGTGGATGTTATTGAATCTTGGATGTCATTAATGAATAATAAAAATAAGTGTGGTCCTAGGACGGTTCCTTGCGGTACGCCGCTGAGTACTCTCTGCCAGGTTGAGGCTTTCCCATTTACGGTCACTCTTTGATGTCGTGTGGTGAGGAATGATTTTATCCATCTTTTGTTGGTGCCACGGATTCCGTAATGGTCAAGCTTGAGGAGGAGTCTCTCATGAGGTACAACGTCGAAGGCTTTTGAAAAATCAAGAATGGCTATGTCAGTGGTGGTTTTGTCGTCAAGGTTTTTGGCGAGGTCATGTGTAGTTAAGATAAGTTGCGACTCGGTCGATCTAGCTTTTCTGAAGGCGTGCTGGGTATTAGCCAAGATTTGATGTTTCTCAAGATGTTTCATCAGGTTGCTGTCAATGATGTGTTCTAGGATCTTGCAGCATACACTTGTTAGGGAGATTGGTCTGTAGTTATGGTGCCCTCACACCATAGCGTATGCTGAAACCTATGAGTTGCGTGTAAAAAATATTTTTATACGCACCAAACGCAACCCAAATCAACAATTTTGTCAATTTTTAACCTATTCAACCTATGGGTTGCGTGTGAGTTGCGTGTGGGTTGCGTGTGGGTTGCGTGTGGGTTGCGAACTGAACTTATGATCCCCCAATATCTGCGATCACCTGCGTACGAGTTGCGTGCGAGTTGCGTGCAGAACTTACGAGTTGCGTTTGAGTTGCGTTCAAAACTTACAAGTTGCGTTGGACCTGCGTGCTAGTTGCGTGCTAGTTGCGAATATCGGTCACGTGATAAAAACCTATAAAAGCGGAGCCGATTCAGTATTTTCTTCAGTACTGATTTGGTCACCGAAGAGTCACCTCGGAGGTCCACCAACAACTGACACCGATCTAGAAAAGGCCCACTATTTATACCATTTCTCAACACGCATGTAGTACGCAACTAACACGCAACTCACACGCAACTAATAGGTTGGATACGCAGGGCATAGGTTGGGGATACGCTGGGAATACGCACAATAGGTTGGGGGTACGCTACACACGCAACAGGATTGCAACAGGCACGCAACACGATCGCAACATGATCGCAACAGGTACGCAACACATTCGCAACATGTACGCTACCAAAACCTGGCCAGATACCTCAAATTTGGACCTGCGATCACCTGCGTTCATAACTTATGAGTTGCGTACCTGTTGCGATCGTGTTGCGATCGTGTTTCGTGCGTAGCGTCCCTGTTGCGTATAAATTGATCGCAGGCATTCGCAGAGAATTATTGAACATGTTCAAAATTTCTGAACTTACTCTGCGTGTGTCTGCGATCACCTGCGTGCTTGTTGTTGCGTACTTCAAACCTATAAAACCTATTAGTTGCGTGTGAGTTGCGTTCGGAACTTATGACCACTATTTTTTATTCGCAACCATACGCAACTAGTGATCGCTATGGTGTGAGGGCACCATTAGCCGGATCTGTCGTGGGTCCTTTTTTGTAGATGGGGGAGATATTTGCTTTACGCCAGTCTTCGGGGAGCTCACCAGTGTCAATCGACTGCTGGAAGATCATACAAAGAATGGGTGCAATCTCGTGAGCAGCTATTTTAAGAGCGTGGTTTGGTATGTTATCGGGTCCTATGGCTTTTACCAGAGACGACAAAAAACCGGCGCAGTATTCCTTGATCTAACAGCCGCATACGACACTGTCTGGCACAGAGGTCTGCTCCTCAAAATTTCACAGGCCCTACCACGCTGGGCTGTAGACACAATTGAACTTCTGCT
>CM055825.1:31292973-31311075 GCA_029582265.1 Zoroaster sp. YZ-2022 | reverse complement strand
ATCCCCTTTTTAAATTAGCCCATAGAAATTTAAAAATTTTAAAATAAGGGAACTGTTGTTCCTATGAATGAAGTGAAAACAGTTTAAAAAATGTTGTGTATATTAGTAAGGCTTTCTTCACTGAAAGTTTTATTAAAATCTGTTGGATATTAAAAAAAGTTTAAAGACATACTTTCTAGTTCAGAACTGCACGAAAAAGGCTCGCCACAACTTTTTCTTTGTTTTTTCTTTGGCTTATAAAGCAATACCAAATGGTAAGCCCGCCAATTATAAATATTTAAATTAATCGTCATAACCTTTTTAATAATTAACCTTATAAACAAAGATATTTTATGCCATTTTAATGCATTTTTTCTGAGCTCTTTCCCAATGGTACCAAAATTATGCCACAATGTTTATTTTGAAATTTTTGTCACATACCTACAATATAACCAATAATGTAATTCCTTCTCCTGCAGCAAATGGGTGGAGAACATATGGATGATTGATGACGGACATATAGTTATACTTCAAATTGACTTCCAGGATGTTTTATTTCATGGAAAATCAGGCATTTTTGGTATCGTCCATGTATCGTAATTCCACCGCCTCGTACTGTGGAATGACGCACTTACCTTGGCTGGCTTAGTATTTCTCGGAAAAAACTTACAAAACTATGGCGTATTAATGGTTGCATACAAATTTATGTATAGTCATACTTGTTACAAAATAAAAATCACAGTGAAATTGTATGATTTACTGAAAGTTTAGTGCTTGTGAAGCAGTGGAAAAAGTTGTTTAACCACTGATTTTACTAGATACAATGTAAAGGTTATGACCTCAATTTTTTCACGAACATCTGTGATTTATTGTTTCTATGCCGTCAACAAAGCTATTGTCTATGTGGAAACCAAAAGATATGAATGCTTTTGGCATTTGCAATGATTTTTTAAAGAAATACTGATTCCTCAAAAATTGACACATTCCTTAATAGAAGAAGCGAAACGAAGCACTACTTAATTCGTTGAGGTGTTTATTTCAGTCGGCAAGGTGGAAAATTGATTAAAGAGAAAATGAAACATTAATATCCATGGTTATGAAAGAAATCTTTTTATTTGACGCAAAATATGATAACTTAACATTGTACACATTCAAAGTTTTAAAGTACTTTTTGCAAAAATTTTAACCACCTTCCATTTTATTGGTCTTTTTCAAAGAATATTGATTACAAGATTTTCAGAGCTTCTCCAAAATTTATACCATTTTATTTTAGAAATCTCAGAACAATATTTTTATTTTCAAGATTAAAACAATTTTACAACCATTCTGGAATAGGATTGAAACATGATTCAACTGTTTCGCTTCTTGGAGTACATTTTCTGTGCCTATCCAACTTTAACAGTTTTGGGGGTGAGTACATTATGCAACATCAATTTTTTGATGACCACAATTCTGTGTCTCAAAAAGCGGCGCTCAAGACATCGTCGCATATGATCATGCATTGAAATTCAGCACTCCTACAAGAGAATCCTTCACTAGGAAACAAACTAGAAACGCCAAACTACAAAATTTCATATTTGTAAGTTACCATCCAGTTGATTATATAACCTTAGGTGCGTCATTTAGGGTAGAATTGAGGATATACCAATGACTTCCTCCAGTCATGTCGGAATCTCTGATCTTGTCAACTCCCTATTACTTGTGACCAACACGGTCATTAAAATACATTGGGCCCTGGGCGAATAGTTCGATTATTCGAATATTCACGAATATTTGTTGCCGTTGTTAATCGTACGCTCATATTCGCTTGGTTTTTGAACCTATTCGATTAATTGGGCTGGCTTTAGCGAATACCTGCAACTATTCGCAAATAATGACCATAGCTCGAAGCGATTTAATTTGAGTAACAATGTATTGCTCTTTTACGCCGCCCAACTTGCGGTCGCGAACTGTTTACTAACTATTCGTGACTACTATTCGCAAATGCAAACACTGATTTACACGTTTTGTCCCAGGCACTGCTGTGGTATTGGTACGCGTTGTGGTATTCGCGAATAGTACTCGCGAGTAATGCTCGAGTTTTCAGGAAAAGCCAACATGGCTGGCTGGCTGTGACTGCAGTGACCTGTTACCTGCAATAATGTATTGCCTTTGAACTGCATAATTTGCAGTCGTGAACTGTTGCTAACTATTCGTGACTACTATTCGCAACTACTATTCGCGAGTAACACTGACTATACACTGTTTTGTCAGGTACTGCTGGTACGCGTTGTAGTATTCGCAAATAGTACTTGCAAGTGAAAACTTCAGTCAAAAATAATTATTGTTGTTGATATTTAATCATAGTTGTTATAAATCTTGGCTAAGAGTTTTTTTACCATGTTAAATTCAAGCATTTAGATGTTTCTTTCAATCAACCCAGAAACTTGCCTAGACAGAGCCAGTTTATTGCCTTGTTTTGATGAATATGTAGTGTATATTCAATTACTAACCAATAAGTTTTTAATTAACATATTCATTAGTGTACCACAGTTCTTAGCCAATCAGAGCCCGAATTAGTTTCCCTTTTTGAAGCTTTTTTCCGTTGTTTTCTCGATCTCGATCTCGGACGTACGTGGTTACTTTGGCACGATGTACTGATGTGATGGTATGGTCGGATGTACTGAAACTCAAGATTGTGAAAACGCGGAACACACACAACCAGCTATGAGAAAGATAATGTTATAAATATATAATACTTTAATAGCGTCGACCAGATCAGATCAACCGACATTTTTAACTGAACCAGTGAGCAGGTCGTTTGGTGTGACTTTAGTCGTTTGTCTAATTATTCAGATTTCACCAGTTGCGTTTTCTGCACCCATGTGTTTGCATCGTGTGAGCTGAGTACCGTTATTTCTGTGTGTTTACATCGTGCGGGGCTGAGCGCCGACATTTTGTGTTTTTTTCGTCGTGAGCGTAGCCTATTTCGTGTGTTTACATCGTGGGCTGAGCGCCGACATTTTGTGTGTTTTCATCGTGTGAGCGTAGTACCGCCTCTTTTTGTGTTTTCATCGTATGACAGCACCACGTCGCAGCACGGATCGACGGACTGTAAAACGCTACTTTCATCCCATGAGCGTTATCACTTTATCACTTGTGGAGCATTCGTTTCGCTTGAACTAAACTGAACGCTGTAACATTGTAATTTAAAGGGTTTTATTAATCACCGGTTTAGAAGTGACTTAATTTATAATAAATTGCCTAAATCAAGTATAAACTTTTGTGTTTGATCATACATTTTTTTGTTCGTGGGTCACACATTAAAACGTAGGGTACCTTCTGATACTTTTATTGAATAATTGGAATTGATTTTTGAAGATTGTTGCAGAAATCCTAAATTATATTCATACTCTTAACCAGAAACCCCTACACAAGTAATGCCTCTGAGGAAGCCGACATGGCTGGCTGGCTGTGACTTCAGCGACTGTTACCTGCTGAAGGCCGATAACATCAAAGGCATGCCGCGTAATATATACATGTAACAGTCTTGTATGGAGGTCGAAAAGTGGACATCTGCTTTTCAGCTTTCTAAATAATGAAACAGCAGATTGAACGTTGTTGAATAGTGCATTTTTCTATTTTTCTGCTTTTCTTCCACCTAAAAAGTAGATTGAACATTTTGGTAACATCCATTTTTTCTTCTTTTCTGCTTTTCAGTTTCAAGAAAAGCAGATTTTACTTGTTCACCTACACTGGCGGTCGAAAGTGGACATCTGCTTTTCTGGTTTCCACAGAAAAAGCAGATTGAACGTTTTCGAAACAAATCCATTTTTCTGCTTTTCTGCTTCCCGAAAAGCAGATTAGACGTTTTGTCACACAGTGGCCTAAAGTGGACATGTGCTTTTCTGGTTTCCAACCCGAAAAGTAGAACGAACGTTTTGGGCAAATCCATTTTTCTGCTTTCCTGCTTCCTGAAAAGCGGATCGAACGTTTTCTTAACAGTGGCCTAAAAAGTGGACAAGTCTGCTTTGCGCTTGAAGAAAACAGATTGAATGATTTGATAATCTACTCCCTTATCCACAAAATGATGGACTAATCCTACCGTCACAATACATGTCCGAGGTAGGCGCCAGGTAGGCGCGTTCCGTTTGATCTGTGATGTGCCGCCCCCTGTTTTTCAGAGACAGTTATCACATGCATCGTTTTGGTATAAATCTACCCCTTATCCACAAAATGATGGACTAATCCACCGTCACAATACATGTCCGACATAGGCGCCAGGTAGGCGCGTTCCGTTCTGATCTGTGATATGTGCCGCCCTCTTTTTCAGCGACGGTTACCATGCATCGTTTTGTGAATTGGTAGAAACACTTTTCGACCTCCATAAGTCTTGCCATTGTTCAGTTCGTGGGTTGGCTGATATTGAGAGTAAATGTAATACCGGTATGTTATATTGTGAATTAAATCAGTATAATGCCTGGGAAAATGCAACAGAGGGTTCACCCCACATACAATCTAGCGTATCGGCCTGATATGCAAAGATATTTGGATGATACACTATATTCTTTGAGTACTTTTATTGTTCGTAGTGAAAAGAGCGGTGCGGGGGAATAATAAGTTATCAGTCCTCCACCGAACACGCTGTTTACATGTCAGCATGTTTAACGTAACATGAATGTACATGTAGCTTGCTGCAGGCGCCAAACAGCGATTCGCTGATTCCCTTTCCCAGACCCAATACAAATGTGCTTCTTTTACAAAGACGGGGGCACCAGTGAAACCATAGTGAAGCATCGACCCCAAAAAATCATGAGATATGCAACATAATGAACATTCATTATCGAACAGCCAATGAGAAAAATAATAAATTAGTAACTATGCAAATCTATCCAATCACGACACGCGGAAATGGGCACGTGATACTGGGATCCTGAATTACAACCTTGTACACAATGCACACCAGTCTTCAGCTCAAAGCATGCAACTCATAACATACATGTACAATTGTACACTACAAAATCAGTTCAGGGGCACTGGGCACCACGTGATTCGAAAAGCTTTTTAAGCATAGTGCAGGGGCACACCGTGAAGCTTTGTATTTTTGTGAACAACGAATAACGTCTAAACAGTGGCCCTTATGTGAGCTTTTGTTTCGTCTGTATAAGTAGTATGTTAGATGGGGTTCTAGCCCACCTACTTAAAAAATGATTTTTAGGGGAATTCCCTTTTGAGCAGGCGGCCCACCTCCCCTAAAATGGGCGCGGTTGACGTTAAAAGAGGAGGTGGGTGCGGCGCCTTTGTTTTGGGAAATAGTTTTTAGGTGGTTTCCTAAAATTAGAGTAGGTTTCGTGACGTCATGAAAGATTGATGACGTCATTGAAAGATCAGGAGATCGTCGCGCGTAGTATTTTAGAGATAAAATTTGAGATAAAAATTTGAAAAATTTAAAAAATAATATGTTGCTATAAACTAAAGATGACAACGAAAAGAATAGAGAATAAAAAATTGACATTAATCGTTCCTTGCGACTGGCTTTTAGTAGGTAAAACAGACAAGTGTTGCATCGCTAGCGTGTGTGGGGGTATATTTTGTGGGTTACATCGGAGTCGTATTAAGCAAGGTAAACGCATACCCGTCGCGTGTTTAGGATGCGAAAAAGGAACAAAAACTTTATCAAATTATTGCACTCGATGCGCGAATAAAGTATTATTAAATCGTTATAATAAAGTATTAGTAAGTCGTTATAATCGTTTAAAAGTTGTAGAAGGAAAAGCTAGACGGAAATATAATTTAGTGTTGAAAGAGTTGTTAAAAACAACAACTCGTTTACAATAAATATACATATATAAAATTAGCTTAAAAAGCATACTTTAAAAAATGAGATTAAACAAATTGGAAAAAACAAAAAATTTTCTCGTTTAATAATAAAGATGAGTATGGAATCGAGAAAATATTTATCGAAATGGACATTGCCAGAATTGAAAGAGTTTGCTCAAGAACACATTGGTCGAATAATTCTTGTGCAAAATAACAAGAATAAAGTAGATAAACGCAGTTATTACAATGCGGTAAAAAATTGTTTAATACGACAAAAACAAAAGCCATTATATAAATTAAATTTAGCCGAATTGAGAGAGCGTTTAGCGGTTGAAAATATTGAGCTGCCAGAACGCGGCGCGGGAGCAAGAGCGCAGTTGATAAAAAGACCACATCGACGCTATTAAAAGGGTTTCACGGACGAGAAACAGAGTTGAGATTTAACTCACCTAAAGACGGTGGCAGATATTTTACGCGAACGAATAATGGTGGTTCCGCTGAATCATAAAGAAAAAATTTAAATATATTTTGGCGAGCGGTAAAACCAAAGATGACTATAGACTGCAAGAATTTACCGCGTACAAGTTTATGATATTTATACGCGTTAAATTACGTAAAGAAAACCTAGGCGGCACGATCGATTTTGCCGAACCAAGATTTCATAATAATAAGCAAATTGTTTTATTGAATTTAGATGACATTGAAAATATACTCAATACTGTTTTTTCACAAATTCAAGAAGCTTTAGAAAAATGGACGTCTAACGGTTCTGGATGGGAGGTAGATGGTATCGTTGACATGAATATCGCTGTCGCGAGATATCAACCTTTAAGTGGCGGTTCTTATATCGAGCTATGCAACTATATAAAAAATAAAAAAGCGTGCATCAACGTAAAAAACGACGATGATAATTGTTTGCGATGGGCTTTGCGCAGCGCTCTTTTTCCCGCAAACAATCATGTTGATAGAATGTCTAAATATCTGAAGGAGGACGGTTTAAATTTTTAATAATATCAACGCTCCCACACCGATAAATCAAATTAAGCGAGTAGAACAACAAACACAATATAGCGATGAACGTTTTTGGTTGCGAATCAAAAACGATACTAGTTTACAAACTCAGCGATCAACCCGCGGAGCTAGATCGTATAAATTTATTATTGATTAACAAAGAAGAAGAAAAAGGAACTAGATCTCACTACGTTTGGATAAAAGGTGTGAATAAATTACTTTACGATCAAACGAGCCACAAAGATCGTAAGCATTTTTGTTTGAGATGTTTACAGGGTTTTTCGACAAAAGCGTATCTCGAAAATCACGTAAAAATGTGTAAGGGAATAAACGACAGACCGACGACGGTCGTGATGCCGGAAAAGGGTAAAAACGATACGGTTAAATTTATAAATTTTCATAAAAAGATGCAAGTTCCTTTCGTAAATTTATCGGCCTCCCTTGAAAAGTTGAAAAGTTATTCCCAACCTTAGACATGTTTCTTTCGTAACAGTGTACAGTGCTGTATTCTTTGCTGTGAAACCGCATGCAAGTGGACCGTATTTTACAGGGGGCTAAGTGTCCATGGAGGCCGTTTAAGGTATGAAGACATTATCCAAATTCAAAGATTTTGTGTTTTTCCGAGAGGGGAGAACCTAAGCTTTAATTTAGATATAAATTTATCGGCCTCCCTTGAAAAGTTGAAAAGTTATTCCCAACCTTAGAAATGTTTCTTTCGTAACAGTGTACAGTGCTGTATTGTTTGCTGTGAAACCGCATGCAAGTGGACCGTATTTTACAGGGGGCCGTTTAAGGTATGAAGACATTATCCAAATTCAAAGATTTTGTGTTTTTCCGAGAGGGGAGAACCTAAGCTTTAATTTAGATATAAATTCATCTGCCTCCCTTAAAAACTTGAAACGTTATTCCCAACCTTAGAAATGTTTCTTTCGTAACAGTGTACAGTGCTGTATTGTTTGCTGTGAAACCGCATGCAAGTTGACCGTATTTTACAGGGGGCTAAGTGTCCACGGAGGCCGTTTAAGGTATGAAGACATTATCCAAATTCAAAGATTTTGTGTTTTTCCGAGAGGGGAGAACCTAAGCTTTAATTTAGATATAAATTTATCGGCCTCCCTAGAAAATTTGAAAAGTTATTCCCAACCTTAGAAATGTTTCTTTCGTAACAGTGTACAGTGCTGTATTCTTTGCTGTGAAACCGCATGCAAGTTGACCGTATTTTACAGGGGGCTAAGTGTCCATGGAGGCCGTTTAACGTATGAAGACATTATCCAAATTCAAAGATTTTGTGTTTTTCCGAGAGGGGAGAACCTAAGCTTTAATTTAGATATAAATTTATCGGCCTCCCTTGAAAAGTTGAAAAGTTATTCCCAACCTTAGAAATGTTTCTTTCGTAACAGTGTACAGTGCTGTATTCTTTGCTGTGAAACCGCATGCAAGTGGACCGTATTTTACAGGGGGCCGTTTAAGGTATGAAGACATTATCCAAATTCAAAGATTTTGTGTTTTTCCGAGAGGGGAGAACCTAAGCTTTAATTTAGATATAAATTTATCGGCCTCCCTTGAAAAGTTGAAAAGTTATTCCCAACCTTAGAAATGTTTCTTTCGTAACAGTGTACAGTGCTGTATTGTTTGCTGTGAAACCGCATGCAAGTGGACCGTATTTTACAGTGGGCCGTTTAAGGTATGAAGACATTATCCAAATTCAAAGATTTTGTGTTTTTCCGAGAGGGGAGAACCTAAGCTTTAATTTAGATATAAATTTATCTGCCTCCCTTAAAAACTTGAAAAGTTATTCCCAACCTTAGAAATGTTTCTTTCGTAACAGTGTGCAGTGCTGTATTGTTTGCTGTGAAACCGCATGCAAGTTGACCGTATTTTACAGGGGGCTAAGTGTCCATGGAGGCCGTTTAAGGTATGAAGACATTATCCAAATTCAAAGATTTTTTGTTTTTCCGAGAGGGGAGAACCTAAGCTTTAATTTAGATATAAATTTATCTGCCTCCCTTAAAAACTTGAAAAGTTATTCCCAACCTTAGAAATGTTTCTTTCGTAACAGTGTGCAGTGCTGTATTGTTTGCTGTGAAACCGCATGCAAGTTGACCGTATTTTACAGGGGGCTAAGTGTCCATGGAGGCCGTTTAAGGTATGAAGACATTATCCAAATGCAGCGCCCACCGCAAACAATCATCGCCTTTGTTTTTTACGTTGATGCATGTTTTTTTATTTTTTATGTAGTCTGGTAACTCGATATAAGAACCAACCCTCAAAGGTTGATATCTCGCAATGGTAATACTCATACTTACAATACGATCTATC
Source organism: Zoroaster sp. YZ-2022 (assembly GCA_029582265.1). Taxonomy (NCBI): domain Eukaryota; kingdom Metazoa; phylum Echinodermata; class Asteroidea; order Forcipulatida; family Zoroasteridae; genus Zoroaster; species Zoroaster sp. YZ-2022. The sequence continues at coordinate 31,301,967 of CM055825.1, read as the reverse complement.
TCCCATCCAGAGCTGTCTTACGTCCATTTTTCTAAAGACTCTTGAATTTGTGAAAAAACAGTATTGAATACATTTTCAATACCATCCAAATTCAATAAAACAATTTGCCTATTATTATGAAAATTAGGCTCTGCATAATCGATAGTACCGTCTGGTCTATCTTTACGTAATTTAATATACGTAAATATATCATAAACTTAAATGACGTAAATTCTTGCAAGTCTAAAGAAAACTTTTCGTTAATAAGTGGCTTTGCCGCTTCCCCAAAAAATGTTTAAATCTTTTTCTTTGCTATGATTGAGCGGGACAGTCATCCTTCGTTGACGTAAATATCTTCCGCCGTCGATCGGTGGTTCGTCGAATCTCAACTCTTCTTCTTGATCGTGAAACCTTTTAATAGCATCGATGTAGTCTTGTTTTAACAACTGCACTCTTCTCCCCCTGCCGCGTTGAGGTAGCTCAATATTTTCAGCTGCTATACGCTCCCTTAGTTCAGCTAAATTTAATTTATACAATGGCTTTTGTCTATGTCGTTTTATATATCTTTTTACGGCTTCGTACCAAGGCCGTTTATTAACTCTATTTGTTCTACTATCATGCCCAACAATTAATGGTCTAACATTTGCACGCGCAACATTTTTCAATTCTGCTTTTGTCCATTTCGATAAATACTTTGTCGTCATATCCTCTTATTTACTATAAATCCACATAATCTCGAATCGTTTTTTCAATTTTTTTGTGACTAAAACCAATATCTTTTTTCTAAATAATTTTGAACCAATTTAAAAAAAAATTGAAACTCGCATCGATCGCGATCATCATCCTATGACGTCATCAACTATTTTTTGTTTGATGACGTCATCAACATCTCACACACAAAACCCCTCCCCGTTTTTAATTCTTATCCAAGTCACGCCCCTTTTTAGGTACTTGGTCCAGCTCTCTCATCTGATATACTACTTTTGGTCATAATAATAATAATAACTAGAGCTTAAGTGTTTGTTAGAACAAACACACGGTGTTCGAGTCCACTTCCGGTTCAATCAAATTTTCAACGATGATGTAAATATTATATTGTGCAAGGGTTTGTCATCTTTTATAATAACTATCAATTTCATATTCAAAAGACATATCAATTTTGCGTTAGAATGTGTTGAATTTGAACTTACTGTTTGGACAGGAAGTAAAGGTCAGATTAGGTGGTTTGAAGGTCATATATGACCTCATGATTATGAAAAAAAAAAAAAATTGTCAACTTATACATCAAATTAAAGCTATGAGATATGACCTTTTAAAATTTGTAAAATCGTTACTTCGTGTGCCACTAATTGGACCATTGGCAAAGCATTTATGATAAGTCATTTCACAAGAATTACAAGCTATTAATGTAAGGAATTCAATTGTGTTTTTTGTTTTCTAATATGTCATTTAGTTCTTGAGATATTGGCTGTTGAACTTGAAAAAGTTGTGAGATTTAAGCAATAAATTAGAAATTAACAAGTGTGACTTTGAACACTGTTTTTTATTTTAAATATTGACACTAACCCAACACATACTTTTCAAAACCATGCTCGATGATAAATCAACATTAAAATCACTCATATGAAAATAGTTTGCCAGGGTTGTAGGCAGCCAGATCAACCTATTCAGCATTATTATGGGCATAAAGTCACAAAGTTTATTTAGCGTAGAAGGGGACTACATGTATAGTAACTGGATTAAAATTGGCTGGGGGTTGCTTGTATGGATATCAGCTAATTAGCCTTTCATTAGAAAACAAGCTTATAACTACTACATGATAAAGTTGGAAGAAAGCTTGCATCCGTGCTTTCCATCTTCCCCTGCCCCCCCCCCCCAAAAGTAAATAATTCCCAATTCAAACAAAATTAAATGTAATTATATCCACTAGATCAAATTTGATAATTGCTTGCCCTTTTGATTTTTGTATGGAAAAACCTTTCAATTCTAGATTTAAATGAAGCCAACATTGGTATTAAGTCTTGTATAAAAATTTATTTAATTGATGGACTGCATGTTTTTATACTGAGAGTGATCTTTATTTATAATATACTTCACTTTCAGGTCAAGTTTATAAAAAAAGTGTAATGATAAATTGACAATGATAGTGACACTGTAATCAAGCATCTCCTTATTGTGACATGCTTATAAATTGTCTTTGTTTTCACCTAATCTGCAAATAATTACAAAATAATTTATAAAATTTGAAAACAAATTCTACATTGATTTTACATTTTCAAGGTTGTACACATGATTGGCAAAATGTCTGTCCATACTACAGATTTACAACATAAAGATCAGATGCCATTTTGTACATAAATTGTTAGACACTGAAATAATCAAAGAGTTGTATGGGTGCTTGTAAATTGCTAATAAAACAATGAAATACATATTTATTTTAATAACTGTCTGTTGGGTTTCATGACTTGACTTTTGTGGTTCCACATTCCTCCCCACAATCAATTGAAACCACTTTGTTGACCTGTTTAACCTACTTGTAACCAATCTAGAAATGAGTGTACATGGTCTTACACATGCAACAAGTGAAATGACTTCAGTGTAAATGAACCCAACCATGATCCTTTGTTGACAAGAAAACAGAAACAATCTGCATTTAAAATAAATGTACACTCTGTATGTACGATTTAGTGAGTTCAGAATGGGTGACATTCAGGGGTTGTCATTGGAATCGGTAATTTTGGAATAAAATGCCTTCCCCTCCCCAAGTTCTTAGTGATGGCATGTACTGCCACTGGTGATGAACCAACACATTTGTTTTCTAAAATTCTTTGGTCTATCATTGCAGCACTATAGAATCCAAGAACTAGGGAAGGGAGGCAAACAAACAATACAAGTATAAGGGGCCCTTATACTAGTGCTTTAATTGGGTGATCTGGCAAAAGGTATTCCAAGGCTGACACACCCATGCAATGAAGATTGGGGGTTATGTTTACTATGTTTATATGGCCCAACTGCCAGGGATTCACTGTCGGCAATATACATTTTACTAGATCACCAACAGATATTGCTTAATAACTACATTTTGTGAGGATGTTTGGGTCCAGTCAAAAATATAATAAGAATTCCTCAGTACTAATTTTGTTCTAACATGTTAAAGAAATTCCTAGAAAGACCTAGATATATGTCTTGAGGTCCTAAAAGTCAATTCTCTTGAGGGTAAAGACTGCCACAGATAGGATAAGTCCATATAAAATAATTTGAATCATACATTAACTCCTTTGATGAATGGATAAACTTCAAATGCTGGCCATTGGATCACAAAGTTACACAGACTCTGACACACCTTGTAGCAGTAGCACAAATGGATACCGATGATCTGAAATATAAACTAATCATGTAAAAACAATATTAAATGTTTTCAAAGAGGGACGAAGAATAATGGGTCATGCTAACAAAACACACATAACTTAGAATGCCCTCATATGTTATTATCAGGATGATGGATTGATGTAACTTCAGAAAACTTATGCAACTTTAGAAAATGATCCCTTCAGAACAATGCCTTTAAGTTAGGTTTTACAATGGAATAGAAAGTTACATGTGACGTCTTCCTTCCTCCATGATGTGACTGTTTCATTATCTCAATAAATGTGCTGATATTTGTTTCTGGACTATTTTAGTGAGAAAATTAAGTGCTAGTATCAAGTAAACTGCAATGCATCCATCACCACACAAGACATAAGCACTACTAGTATTATGAGGAACTATAGACACTATAGTGTAGCTAAATTAACCGGATGTCAACCCGTACACATGCCAGTAAATATTCAGTAATAAATATTTTTACGGGTCGAGTTGACCAAAATGAGTATGAGTTGGTAATAGTACGAGTTGGCACGCATACGAGTTGACCTGTTTTCACTGGGAAAGAATACAACATTGTGGATAAAGTTTAAAAAGAATTGCTTTTTGAAAATAAAAATCACAATCTTCAATGTAGGTTGGTGGGGTCATGTGAGTGGATCATAGGGCAGTCAGGAGGAATGCAATCATCCACACACACACACACACACACACATTTACAATAATTGTACCACAGATTTATTGGTTACCTTGGGGCTTGTGTTTTAGATGCTTTCTAGGCTGTTGAACTGATTCTCACTGATGCCAGTCATTGCATCTAATTCCAATTACTCAGCATACTGGAGAGCTAAAATACAAAATATAAAGAAATGTTCAAATGATTCTGTGAAAAAATAAATTCTGAATAGGGAAAGACCAACATGTATTACTCCAGTAAGAGAATGCCCTTTATAATTGCAAAAACAACCTTCATCACCCCTACCCCATTTGCATTTTCCATCCTGAATGTTGGTGTACACATGTTGTCCACCAACACACCTGCATGTTTATTTTCCAATTAACTCATATTAACTCATCCCTCTGCAGCTTTTCTTCATTTATTAGTTTTCTTTTTTTATGCAGGCTCTTCATCTTTTTTTTATGTTATAAGACCTGACCTTTCTTTAAAGCATAGAGGGACAGACTTTTTATGTTTAATAATAACAAAACAACAAATGTAACCTAGCTCAGAAAAAACAGGTGCCCCTATGACAATTTTGTGACTACAACTAGCAGACTAATCAAGTAAAAGCATCTCTTTAGGTTGAGTTAGGGATATATTTCGCTGACACGAAGAACATGCAGAATTGCAGAAGAGACAACAACACACGAACATGTATATAATTATTTACATGGATTTGCATACATGTACATGTACTGTACAGGCGAGTTACACAATGAAGTATTTTCCAACGATGCTCTTTTGACTTTGACTGCATGGCACAGTTTTTAAAAATTTTCTGGACAATATAGCATCTATCCATGCTCAGTCATTATCCTTAGTTAAAATGCAAACGTAAAATCATGTAGGTACACTGCAAAAACAGGGAAAGAGTAGACTCAATATAGTTTTTACGAAATAGATGCAGTGCAACAGTTTCGTCCGTCACGAACCTCCATTGGATTGTGCATGCAATAATTATGTCTACGATAGGCCTACTTTACAAACGCACATTCTAGGCCAATAAACCTCTAAATAATGTCTACTTACCTCTTAATAATGCAATTATATTTTCCTCTTTCTCGGTAACCCATTTTAGTTTCTTGTATTTTGCTTTGGAGTTAAAAAGAACGGCAAAATTCCTCAGTATTTTTTCATGTAAACGAGAATTAAATGGCCGCCGCTGAAAATGTTTTGCTTGTGATAAAATGTCACGTGATCACTGATACGCAATGTGATTGGAGATTGCCTCGACAGATTGCCTCAAAGTAGAAAGCCAGCTAGTATAGTCTAGTCATTGCCACTGGATTGCATGAAATGCCACACAGGGCAATCTCGAGCAATCTCATTGCCAGCAACTTTTATTGCCTGAAAATTGCCCGAAAAAAATTGCCCCGTGTGACAAGGCCTTTACGTTGTAGGCCAATATTAAACTCCGTATATTGCTGTGTGTACGTATTCTGTGCACGCGCGATATGTCTATTCGTACATACAGGGAATAGTAATTCAGCGTATTGTTTCAATTAACCTTCCGGTTTCGACCGGAAGGAAAGGTCAGATTGGGGTCACGTCTGAAAACGAAATGTGACATAGTTCAAGATCTTTAGGATAATAAAAAGATTGTGAAAATATCTTCTATGGTTCATGAGATATGATTTTTTGAAATTTTGAAATGTTCAACTTCCGGTTTCGACCGGAAGAAGAGGTCAGATTTGGATCACGTCTAAAAACGAAAAATCACATAATTCAACATCTTTCAGACGATGCAAAGATTGTGAAAATATCTTTTGTGGTTCATGAGATATGATTTTTCGAAATATTAAACTTTGATTTAGCGTAATTCGACACCTGATGACGTAATCATGACGTCACAGAAAACGGTTTCGTCTGCTTGATATGTTCTGTTTATGTGTTAAGTTTGAAGGCTGTATATGCTTAGCAAGGATGCCTTTGTTACCGGACAGATCGCCACTGAGAAGAAGGAGAAGTAAAAAAAAAAAAAAAAAAAAACAGTTCAAAAACAATAGGTGTTCGCGCTGCGCTCTCGAACACCTAATAATGTGTGGACTTATATAGCGCACGTATCCACCAACTAAGTGGTGCTCAAGGCGCATTCTTTTTTACGTGCATTACACAACACACGGGACCTACGGCTTTACGTCCCATCCGAAGGACGAAGCAATTATGGTTAAGTACCTTGCTCAAGGACACAAGTGTCACGATGGCTTAGTAGGGGAAACCAGACTCCAGTATATACACGTACATAACCCAAACTAGTTATTGGTGTGCCCCTATAGTTGTATGTAAACAGCAGCGAAACTTGATTGGACTTTGGCTGTATGTATTTGATTTTGAGGGATTAACGTCAGGAGGTTTGTTTCGAGATAAGAATGAATATTCTTCAAAGCAGTTTTCGAGCTGTTCTGTGTCCCAGTTTTAGGAAAAGAATAATTTTAAGCGGTCACCACCATCATGACCATTGCCCAAGTTTAGCAGTCAGAATGAGAATGGCAAGCGCTGTTGCCTGCAAAAGGCTGGTTGGAAAAGTTGCAGTTATCACTGCATCCACGGATGGGTGAGTATTTAAATAATGTCATTCAATCTATTTTACTAATACTAGGTAGAATGTCGTATCCGACCGCCACTTTTTCTCATTCAACAATCAGGCCATTGCATGCGTAGATCCGTGCACCCGGGCCGGGATCGCGCATTGACGCGGCCGCTGTGTGGGGCGCGTCATCATTTTGCGTGTAGTAGCCATATTTTAGGAGTACACATAATACACAGGTATTGATGACGTAGTACACATAACCCTCTGTATCATCGTCTTCGATTTTTTTCAATGCGGTTTGTAAAAGTGAAAAAAAAAATCCATCAATGTTTCGGGCTGTCAAAGTCATCGATTCATTACCCGAAGATATATATTTTTAGTTTTTAAACTTGATTATTTGTTTCTATGTATATTTGTCTATATCTGTGGTGAATTTGAAGTGAATCAGATCATCCGCACATTGTTTTTGACGGGTCGCAAATTTTTTTGTCAACGGTGAAAATTGTGAAAATTGTCAAAATTGCCGGATTTCACACTGGCCGAACGCTTCATGTCACTGCCTTTCAAATCACCGTTTGGCACTAAAATCATACTAAAATGAGACTTATGAATGTCTACTATTGATTTATGGCAAGATTTATGAAAATTATGCCTTAGAGACACCGATGATTAAGGATTTTGATGTGTGCGTTTTCTGTTCAAAATAAATGCATACGCGATTCGGAGGTCACATGACCCAATTTTGGCAATTCTTCTTCTTCTTCTTCTTCTTCTTCTTCTTCTTCTTCTTCTTCTTCTTCTTCTTCTTCTTCTTCTTCTTCTTCTTCTTCTTCTTCTTCTTCTTCTTCTTCTTCTTCTTCTTCTTCTTTAGGTGTTCGAGCGCGCAGCGCGAACACCTATTGTTTTTGTACTGTTTTTAGGTGTTCGAGCGCGCAGCGCAAACAACTATTGTTTTTGTACTGTTTTTTTAGGTGTTCGAGCGCGCAACGCGAACACCTATTGTTTTTGTACTGTTTTTTTTTTACTTCTTATTCTCAGTGGCGCTTGTCCGGTAACAAAGGCATCCTTGCTAAGCATATACAGCTTTCAAACTTAACACATAAGCAGAACATATCAAGCAGACGAAATCGTTTTCTGTGACGTCATGATTACGTCATCAGGTGTCGAATTACGCTAAAAAGTAAAATATTTAAAACGTTTCATATACGTTGCATGAAAGAATCAAAGATCGTATAGCGCCGCAAGGCTGTTACATGTAACGCTAGTCTGGGCCATGGGCACAACACACGAAAACAACGTCGATATCGTTGTTACTTTTAGATCATTTGTAACCAATTATCTTTTATTACACGATATTTGGTAAAAATGGAGCTGATTGTAAAATCGATATCGACGCTGTTCGATGTGTATTAATGCCATGTAATGCCCAGACGTAATCCCAGAGCTGTAAAATGGATCGCCAACAGTACACGGTCATAAAAGAGTAAGTATCTTGAAGTTACTTTTTAAGAGGATTCCTGTATTTATCTTCGTGTTTTATACAAGAAAAACATTTTTTAAGCTGTCCATTCGTCGTTGCATTGTGCCTGTTTAACTAACATGACTAACGTTAGTTAGGCCTACGTGAACATACTTTTGGACAGTAAACAACTAACAAATATGAACAGATGTCACCAAAATGTATTTAGAATATAAATAAGGATAGGAAAATTCAGTTGTTAAGGTTATGGCAATTATTCAGTAGAAATGTTATATATTTTGTAATTTTGTTTTCTTCAAAAATCTTCAGTTTGTGCTAAATTAAATAAGTAGCCTAGCGATTGTTTACTGCACTTTTCCTTAATTTTGTACCCTTCTCAGATACAAATAAACTTACATAGACAATTATTTCACAGGAAAAATGCACAATATTCATGACACAATACATGTACTTGTAGGTCCTGCTCCCCGAGACTTCTCTCAGACATCACTCACATCACAATCACATGAAATTATATGAGTATATGAGACTCTGCAATTTCCTTAAATACCTTTCTCTTTTGATGAGAGTTTCGTGCGAGAACATTTCTTTAATTTATTACACATTGTCAAGAATAATTGTGTGCAATTTTGAAAACAAACCAATGCCCTTTTCAATTTTAATGGTCCAGCTACTCCAAAATTATATACTATTTTCCCCATTCACATAAATTAGAACTTATCTGAATTTTTAAATACTTTATTCTTGGTCCATGTACTTATAAAACCTTCCTATTATTTTTTACAGCATGTTCACTGTGACATATTATTTTCCTCATTCACATAAATTAGAACTTCTCTGAAATTTCTCTGCAATGATAGACCAAAGAATTTTAAAAAAATTTAAAAAAAAAATTTTTGGCTCACCGTAGAAACCCCTCCC
>CM055825.1:31274526-31292473 GCA_029582265.1 Zoroaster sp. YZ-2022 | reverse complement strand
TTTTCTGATTGTTAAAATTTTTAAAAACGGTCAACAAAGTGGTTTCAGTTGATTGTGGGGAGGGAAGCAAAAAATCCACAAAAGTCAAGTCATGTGAAACCCAACAGTTCAAAATAAATATGTATTTCATTGTTTTAACTGTAGCAATTTACAGCACCGCCATTGCCAACTCTTTGATTATTTCAATGTTCTCCTAACAATTTATGTACAAAATGGCATCTGATCTTTAGGTTGTAATTGTAGTATGGATGCTACAGCCTACAGCATTATCTGGCACAAATCATGTGTGTACAACCTTGAAAAGTTAAAATCAATGTATATCAGCCAAATTTGTTTTCAAAATTTATTTAAAAAAAATTAATTATGCGGTATAGGGGTGAAAAACAAAGACAGTTTATAAGCATGTCACAATAAGGAGATAGCTTTGATTACAAAGTGTCACTATCATTGTCAATTTATCATTATATTTTGTTATAAACTTAACCTGAAAGTGAGTATATTATAAATAAAATTAAATTGTATTTTGTACAAGTACTTAATACCAAAGAGATAAATACCAATGTTGGCTTCATTTAAATCTAAAATTGAAAGGTTTTTCCATAAACAAAGTGAAATGGCAACCAATTATCAGATTTGGATCCAGTGTGGATATATATTCTGTTTTCTTGTCAACAAAAGAGGATCATGGTTGGGTTCTATTTACACTAAGTCATTTCACCTTGTTACATGCGTAAGACCATATGTACACTCATTTCTAGATTGGTTACAAGTACATGTAGGTTAAACAGGTCAATGAAAGTGGTTTCAATTGATTGAGGGAGGAAGTGGTAACCACAAAAGTCAAGTCATGAAACCAACAGACAGTTAAAATAAATATGTATTTCATTGCTTTATTAGCACAATTTACAAGCACCCATACGACTCTTTGATTATTTCAATGTCTAACAATTTATGTACAAATGGCATCTGATCTTTACAGACATTTTGCCAATCATGTGTACAACCTTCAAAAGTTAAAAATCAATGTATAATTTGTTTTCAAATTTATAAATAATTTCTTAATTATTTGCGGTATAGGTGAAAACAAAGACAGTTTATAAGCATGTCACAATAAGGAGATGCATGATTACAGTGTCACTATCATTGTCAATTTATCATTATATTTTTATAAACTTAACCTGAAGTGAAGTATATTATAAATAAAGATTAAATTTTTTTTTGTACAAGACTTAAATACCAAGAGATAAATAGCAATGTTATGGTTTATTTAAATCTAAAATTGAAAGGTTTTTCCATAAACAAAGTGAAAATGGCAACCAATTGTCAGATTTGATCCAGTGGATATATATTCTGTTTTCTTGTCAACAAAGGATCATGGTTGGGTTCATTTACACTGAAGTCATTTTACTTATTACATGTGTAAGACCATGTACACTCATTTCTAGATTGGTTACAAGTAGGTTAAACAGGTCAACAAAGTGGTTTCAATTGATTGTGGGGAGGGAAGTGTGCACAAAAGTCAAGTCATGAAACCCAACAGACAGTTAAAATAAATATATTTCATTGCTTTATTAGCAATTTACAACTTCCATACAACTCTTTTGATTATTTCAATGTCTAACAATTTATGTACAAAATAGCGTCTGATCTTTAGGTTGTAATTCTGTAGTATGGATGCAGCTACAGACATTTTGCCAATCATGTGTACAACCTTGAAAAGTTAAAAATCAATGTATAATTTGCCAAATTTTATAAATAATTTTAAATTATTTGCGGTATAGGTGAAAACAAAGACAGTTTATAAGTATGTCACAATAAGGAGATGCTTGATTACGGTGTCACTATCATTGTCAATTTATCATTATATTTTTTATTACAAACTTAACCTGAAAGTGAAGTATATTATAAATAAAGATTAAATGTATTTTGTACAAGACTTAATACCAAGAGATAAATAGCAATGTTGGCTTCATTTAAATCTAAAATTGAAAGGTTTTCCATAAACAAAGTGAAAATGGCAACCAATTATCAGATTTGATCCAGTGGATATATATTCTGTTTTCTTTGTCAACAAAGCGATCATGGTTGGGTTCATTTACACTGAAGTCATTTCACTTGTTACATGTGTGTACCATGTACACTCATTTCTAGATTGGTTACAAGTAAGTTAAACAGGTCAACAAAGTGGTTTCAATTGATTGTGGGGAGGGAAGTGTGTAACCACAAAAGTCAAGTCATGAAACCCAACAGTTAAAATAAATATGTATTTCATTGCTTTATTAGCAATTTACAAGCACCATACAACTCTTTGATTATTTCAATGTCTAACAATTTATGTACAATGGCATCTGATCTTTAGGTTGTAATTCTGTAGTATGGATGCAGCTACAGACATTTTACACAATCATGTGTACAACCTTGAAAAAGTTAAAATCAATGTATAATTTGTTTTCAAATTTTATTTAAAAAAAATTAATTATTTGCGGTATAGGTGAAAACAAAGACAGTTTATAAGCATGTCACAATAAGGAGATGCTTGATTACAGTGTCACTATCATTGTCAATTTATCATTATATTTTTGTTATAAACTTAACCTGAAAGTGAAGTATATTATAAATAAAGATTAAATTTATTTTTGTACAAGACTTAATACCAAGAGATAAATAGCAATGTTGGTTTCATTTAAATCTAAAATTGAAAGGTTTTTCCATAAACAAAGTGAAAATGGCAACCAATTATCAGATTTGATCCAGTATATATTCTGTTTTCTTGTCAACAAAGGATCATGGTTGGGTTCATTTACACTGAAGTCATTTCACTTGTTACATGCGTAAGACCATGTACACTCATTTCTAGATTGGTTACAAGTACATGCTTCAGGTTAAACAGGTCAACAAAAGTGGTTTCAATTGATTGTGGGGGAGGAAGTGTGTAACCACAAAAGTCAAGTCATGAAACCCAACAGACAGTTAAAATAAATATGTATTTCATTGCTTTATTAGCAATTTACAAGCACCCATACGACTCTTTGATTATTTCAATGTTCAACAATTTATGTACAAAATGGCATCTGATCTTTACAGACATTTTTTGCCAATCATGTACAACCTTCAAAAGTTAAAATCAATGTATAATTTGTTTCAAATTTTTATAAATAATTTCTTAATTATTTGCGGTATAGGTGAAAACAAAGACAGTTTATAAGCATGTCTAATAAGGAGATGCATGATTACAGTGTCACTATCATTGTCAATTTATCATTATATTTTTGTTATAAACTTAACCTGAAAGTGAAGTATATTATAAATAAAGATTAAATTTATTTTTGTACAAGACTTAATACCAAGAGATAAATATCAATGTTGGCTTCATTTAAATCTAAAATTGAAAGGTTTTTCCATAAACAAAGTGAAAATGGCAACCAATTGTCAGATTTGATCCAGTGGATATATATTCTGTTTTCTTGTCAACAAAGGATCATGGTTGGGTTCATTTACACTGAAGTCATTTCACTTGTTACATGTGTAAGACCATGTACACTCATTTCTAGATTGGTTACAAGTAGGTTAAACAGGTCAACAAAGTGGTTTCAATTGATTGTGGGGGAGGGAAGTGTGTAACCACAAAAGTCAAGTCATGAAACCCAACAGACAGTTAAAATAAATATGTATTTCATTGCTTTATTAGCAATTTACAAGCACCCATACAACTCTTTGATTATTTCAATGTCTAACAATTTATGTACAAAATGGCATCTGATCTTTAGGTTGTAATTCTGTAGTATGGATGCAGCTACAGACATTTTGCCATTCATGTGTACAACCTTGAAAAGTTAAAAATCAATGTATAATTTGTTTTCAAATTTTATAAATAATTTTTAAATTATTTGCGGTATAGGTGAAAACAAAGACAGTTTATAAGCATGTCACAATAAGGAGATGCTTGATTACAGTGTCACTATCATTGTCAATTTATCATTATATTTTTGTTATAAACTTAACCTGAAAGTGAAGTATATTATAAATAAAGATTAAATTTATTTTTGTACAAGACTTAATACCAAGAGATAAATAGCAATGTTGGCTTCATTTAAATCTAAAATTGAAAGGTTTTTCCATAAACAAAGTGAAAATGGCAACCAATTATCAGATTTGATCCAGTGGATATATATTCTGTTTTCTTGTCAACAAAGGATCATGGTTGGGTTCATTTACACTGAAGTCATTTCACTTGTTACATGTGTAAGACCATGTACACTCATTTCTAGATTGGTTACAAGTAAGTTAAACAGGTCAACAAAGTGGTTTCAGTTGATTGTGGGGGAGGGAAGTGTGTAACCACAAAAGTCAACTCATGAAACCCAACAGTTAAAATAAATATGTATTTCATTGCTTTATTAGCAATTTACAAGCACCCATACAACTCTTTGATTATTTCAATGTCTAACAATTTATGTACAAAATGGCATCTGATCTTTAGGTTGTAATTCTGTAGTATGGATGCAGCTACAGACATTTTGCCAATCATGTGTACAACCTTGAAAAGTTAAAAATCAATGTATAATTTGTTTTCAAATTTTATTTTAAAAAAATTAATTATTTGCGGTATAGGTGAAAACAAAGACAGTTTATAAGCATGTCACAATAAGGAGATGCTTGATTACAGTGTCACTATCATTGTCAATTTATCATTATATTTTTGTTATAAACTTAACCTGAAAGTGAAGTATATTATAAATAAAGATTAAATTTATTTTTGTACAAGACTTAATACCAAGAGATAAATAGCAATGTTGGCTTCATTTAAATCTAAAATTGAAAGGTTTTTCCATAAACAAAGTGAAAATGGCAACCAATTATCAGATTTGATCCAGTGGATATATATTCTGTTTTCTTGTCAACAAAGGATCATGGTTGGGTTCATTTACACTGAAGTCATTTCACTTGTTACATGCGTAAGACCATGTACACTCATTTCTAGATTGGTTACAAGTACATGTAGGTTAAACAGGTCAACAAAGTGGTTTCAATTGATTGTGGGGGAGGGAAGTGTGTAACCACAAAAGTCAAGTCATGAAACCCAACAGACAGTTAAAATAAATATGTATTTCATTGCTTTATTAGCAATTTACAAGCACCCATACGACTCTTTGATTATTTCAATGTCTAACAATTTATGTACAAAATGGCATCTGATCTTTACAGACATTTTGCCAATCATGTGTACAACCTTCAAAAGTTAAAAATCAATGTATAATTTGTTTTCAAATTTTATAAATAATTTCTTAATTATTTGCGGTATAGGTGAAAACAAAGACAGTTTATAAGCATGTCACAATAAGGAGATGCATGATTACAGTGTCACTATCATTGTCAATTTATCATTATATTTTTGTTATAAACTTAACCTGAAAGTGAAGTATATTATAAATAAAGATTAAATTTATTTTTGTACAAGACTTAATACCAAGAGATAAATAGCAATGTTGGCTTCATTTAAATCTAAAATTGAAAGGTTTTTCCATAAACAAAGTGAAAATGGCAACCAATTGTCAGATTTGATCCAGTGGATATATATTCTGTTTTCTTGTCAACAAAGGATCATGGTTGGGTTCATTTACACTGAAGTCATTTCACTTGTTACATGTGTAAGACCATGTACACTCATTTCTAGATTGGTTACAAGTAGGTTAAACAGGTCAACAAAGTGGTTTCAATTGATTGTGGGGGAGGGAAGTGTGTAACCACAAAAGTCAAGTCATGAAACCCAACAGACAGTTAAAATAAATATGTATTTCATTGCTTTATTAGCAATTTACAAGCACCCATACAACTCTTTGATTATTTCAATGTCTAACAATTTATGTACAAAATGGCATCTGATCTTTACGTTGTAATTCTGTAGTATGGATGCAGCTACAGACATTTTGCCAATCATGTGTACAACCTTGAAAATGTAAAAATCAATGTAGAATTTGTTTTCAAATTTTATACATTATTTTTAAATTATTTGCAGTATAGGTGAAAACAAAGACAGTTTATAAGCATGTCACAATAAGGAGATGCTTGATTACAGTGTCACTATCATTGTCAATTTATCATTATATTTTTGTTATAAACTTAACCTGAAAGTGAAGTATATTATGAATAAAGATTAAATTTATTTGTGTACAAGCCTTAATACCAAGAGATAAATACCAATGTTGGCTTCATTTAAATCTAAAATTTAAAGGTTTTTCCATAAACAAAGTGAAAAGGGCAACCAATTATCAGATTTGATCCAGTGGATATAATTACATTTAATTTTGTTTGAATTGGGAATTATTTACTTTTTGACAAAAACTCTTCTGCGGGGGGCAGTGGAAGATGGAAAGCACGGATGCAAGCTTTCTTCCAACTTTATTATGTAGTAGTTATAAGCATTTTCTAATGAAAGGCTAATTAGCTGAAGGAAAAGGAAAGGGGAAATATTTATATGGTCTTCCATGCTTCAGTGTCTTCAGTAACCCCCAACTCCCCCAAACAATTTAACCCACACTTCCTGCTCTTTGAATTTGCAGCCAAGTTTAATCCAGTTACTATACATGTAGTCCCCTTCTATCCTAAATCAACTTTGTGACTTTATGCCCATAATAACGTTGAATAGTTTGATCTGGCTACCTACAACCCTGGCAAACTATTTTCATATGAGTGATTTTTAATGTTGATTTATCATCTAGCATGGTTTTTGAAAAGCATGTGTTGGGCTAGTGTCAATATTTAAAATAAAAAACATTGTGTTCCAAGTCACACTTGTTAATTTCTAATTTACTGCTTAAATCTCACAACATTTCCAAGTTCAACAGCCAATATCTCAAGAACTAAATGACCTATTAGAAAACAAAAAACACAATTGAATTCCTTACATTAATAGCTTGTAATTCTTGTGAAATGAGTTACCATAAATGCTTGCCAATAGTCCAATTAGTGGCACACGAAGTAACGATTTTTACAAATTTTAAAAGGTCATATCTCATAGCTTCAATTTAATGTATAAGTTGACAAATTTGTTGTTTTTTCATAATCATGAGGAGGTCATATATGACCTTCAAACCACCTAATGTGACCTTTACTTCCTGTCCAAACAGGAAGTTCAAATTCATCACATTCTAACGCAAAATTTATATGTCTTTTGAATATGAAATTGATATTGTTATTATAAAAGATGATAAACCCTTGCACAATATGATATTGACATCATCGATGATAATTTGATTGAACCGGAAGTTGACTCGAACACCGTGTGTTTGTTCTAACAAACACTTAAGCTCTAGTCTTCTTCTTCTCCCCCGCGACTGTCCGGTAACAAACACATACTCGCAAACTTCACATGAACTTGAAACTTGGCATGTACTTAGAACTTAACAAGTAGATGAAACACGACTTGTGAGTGACCCCAATTTGACCTTACTTCCTGTCCAAACCGGAAGTCAAAGTTTAATATTAAAAAATATCATCTCAACAACCACAAGAGTTAAATTCACAATTTTTGTACCATTGTACAGATCGTGAATTGTCAAAAAATATTTACAAAAAGATGCACCCAATTTGACCTTACTTCCTGTCCAAACCGGAAGTCACAGTTTAATATTTAAAAAAATCATATCTCAACAACCACAAGAGGTAAATTCACAATTTTTGTACCATTGTACAGATTGTTAAATGTCAAAAAATATTTACAAAAAGATGACCCCAATTTGACCTTACTTCCTGTCCAAACCGGAAGTTAAAGTTTAATATTTAAAAAAATCATATCTCAACAACCACAAAAGGTAAATTCACAAATTTTGCACCATTGTACAGATTGTTAATTGTCAACAAATATTTGCACAAAGGTCACCCCAATTTGACCTTTACTTCCTGTCCAAACCGGAAGTCAAAATTTAATATTAAAAAATAATAATGCAAAGTTCTTTAAAAAACATTCTGACGTCATCATCACTGCCCTGACAAAACTGGAACACCTATGTGTTTGTAATATCACAAACACTGCCGTCTAGTTTATTGTTTTATTTGTTCATTTTGCATTATTTATGGATTTATTTTTATTTTTATTAGTTATTTAATTTACAAGCCCATGAAATCTCTGATCCGCGTGTTTTTTTCGGGGGAAAAATGCACCCCCCCAAAAGATTTTTTTTTTTTAATTTTTAATTTTTTTAATTTTTTTTTTTGGGGGGGGAGATTGAAGATCTAATTCACCAAAGACATAAATAAAATCAATTAAAATGCTCCAGATTGCACAGTAGAGCATTTAAACCAATCATAAACATCAAGTAAAAACATTCATATTGGCTTTGCATTTAGCAATGCGCGCTTAAAATATTAACTTGTCATAATTTTCCTCTTTTTGGGGGGGGGGGGATTGATGAGTTGCATGCCTGAAAGCAGATATTGACTTTTTTATGACTTTTCTTTCAGGGGGGAAAAAATCACAATCAATTATGTTAATTTTTTGGTTGTGGTTACAAAAGTTCATTTTATTTCCTGTAGTACACATCTGAAAATAAAGAATAATGCACACTTTTTTAAGTAGCCCACTAGTAATTAAAATTTTAAAATAAGGAACTGTTGTTCCTATGAATGAAGTGAAAACAGTTGCAAAATGTTGTGTATTAGTAAGGCTTTCTTCACTGAAAGTTTTATTAAAATCTGTTGGATATTAAAAAAAAGTTATGACACTTTCTAGTTCAGAACTGCACGAAAAGGTCACAACTTTTTCTTTGTTTTCTATTATAAAGCAATACCAAATTAAGCCCGCCAATTAAATATTTAAATCGTCATAACCTTTTTAATAATTAACCTATAACAAAGATATTTATGCCATTTTAATGCATTTTCTGAGCTCTTTCCAATGGTACTAAAATTATGCCACAATGTTTATTTTGAAATTTTTTGTCACATACCTACAATATAACCAATAATGTAATCTTGCCTACCCAGTAAGGTGGAGAACATATGGATGATTGATGATGGACATATAGTTATACTTCAAATTATTCCAGGATGTTTATTTCATGAAAATCAGGCATTTTTGGTATCGTCCATGTACGTAATTCCGCACCGCACTCGTGAAATGACGCACTTACCTTTGGCTTAGCATTTCTCGGAAAACTTACAAAACTATGGCGTATTAATGGTTGCATAAATTTATGTAAGTCATACTTGTTACAAAAATAAAAATCACAGTGAAATTGTATGATTTACTGGAAAGTTAGTGCTTGTGAAAGTGGAAAAAGTTGTTTAACCACTGATTTTACTAGATACAAATAGTAAGGGATTTACATGACCTCAATTTTTTTTTCACGAACATCTGTGATTTTATTGTTCTATGCCGTCAACAAGCTATTGTCTGTGGAAACCAAAAGATATGAATGTTTTGCATTTGCAATGATTTTTTAAAGAAATACTGATCCTCAAAATTGACACATTCCTTATAGAAGAAGCGAACGAAGACTACTTAATTCGTTGGTGTTTATTTCGTCGGCAGTGGAAAATTATTGAGAAAATGAAACATTAATATCATGGTTATGAAAAGAAATCTTTTATTTGACAAAATGTTAACATAATTTGTACACATTTCAAAGTTTTAAAGTACTTTTTGCAAAAATTTTAACCACCTTCCATTTTATTGGTCTTTCAAGAATATTGATTACAAGTTTTCAGAGCTTCTCCAAATTATACCATTTTATTTTAAAAATCTAGAACAATATTTTTATTTTCAAGATTAAAAACAATTTTACAACCATCTGGAATAGGATGAAACATGATTCAACTGTTTCGCTTCTTGGGTACATTTTCTGTGCCCCTATCAACTTTAACAGTTTGGGGGTGAGTCATTATACCAACATCAATTTTTTGATGACCACAATTCTGTGTGTCTCAAAAAACGGCGCTCAAGACATCCACGCATATGATCATGCATTGAAATTCAGCATTTTACAAGAGAATCCTTCACTGAAACAAACTGAAACGCCAAACTGCTAATTTCATTTGTAAGTTACCATCCAGTTGATTATATAACCTTAGGTGCGTCATTTAGGGTAAATTGAGGATATACAATGACTTCCTCAGTCATGTCAGTCTGATCTTGTCAACTCCCCTATTACTGTGACCAACACGGTCATTGTACATTAGGCCTGGGCGAATAGTTCGATTATTCGAATATTCACGAATAGCTGTTGCTAATCGTACTCGTATTCGCGGATTTTGAACTATTCGATTAATTGGGCTGGCGCGAATACCTGCAACTATTCGCAAATAATGACCATTCATGATTTAATTTGAGTAATAATGTATTGCCTTTACACTGCATAACTTGCGGTCGCGAACTGTTTGCTAACTATTCGTGACTACTATTCGCGAGTAACACTGACAATTACACCGTTTTGTCTAGGCACTGCTGGTAGTGGTACGCGTTGTGGTATTCGCGAATAGTACTCGCGAGTAATGCCTTTGAGGAAGCCAACATGGCTGGCTGGCTGTGACTGCAGTGACTGTTACCTGCAATAATGTATTGCCTTTGAACTGCATAATTTGCAGTCGTGAACTGTTGCTAACTATTCGTGACTACTATTCGCAACTACTATTCGCGAGTAACACTGACAATTACACTGTTTTGTCTAGGCACTGCTGGTATAGTGGTACGCGTTGTAGTATTCGCAAATAGTACTTGCAAGTGTAGTAACCAGTCACAAAAATAATTATTTGTTATTTGATATTTAATCATAGTTGTTATATAATCTTGGCTAAGAGTTTTTTTTACCATGTTAAATTCAAGCATTTAGATGTTTCTTTCAATCAACCCAGAAACTTGCCTAGACAGGGAGCCAGTTTATTGCCTTGTTTTGATGAATATGTAGTGTATATTCAATTACTTAACCAATAAGTTTTTTTAATTAACATATTCATTAGTACCACAGTTCTTAGCCAATCAGAGCCCGAATTAGTATTCCTTTTGGGGCCATGTTTTTTCCGTTGTTTTCTCGATCTCGATCTCGGACGTACGTGTATTACTTTAGCACGATGTACTGATGTGATGGTATGGTCGGATGAAATGAAACTCAAGATTGTGAAAACGCGGAACACACACAACCAGCTATGAGAAAGATAATGTTATAAATATAATACTTTAATAGCGTCGACCAGATCAACCGACATTTTTTACTGAGCCAGTGAGCAGGTCGTTTGGTGTGGCTTTAGTCGTTTGTCTAATTATTCAGATTTCACCAGGGAGTTAAACGACCAGTTGCGTTTTCTGCACCCATGTGTTTGCATCGTGTGAGCTGAGTACCGCTATTTCTGTGTGTTTACATCGTGTGGGCTGAGCGCCGACATTTTGTGTGTTTTCGTCGTGTGAGCGTAGCACCTATTTCTGTGTGTTTACATCGTGTGGGCTGAGCGCCGACATTTTGTGTGTTTTCATCGTGTGAGCGTAGCACCGCCATTTTTGTGTTTTCATCGTATGACAGCACCACGTCGCAGCACGGATCGACGGACTGTAAAAACGCTACTTTCATCCCATGAGCGTTATCACTTTATCACTTGTGGAGCATTCGTTTCGCTTGAACTAAACTGAACGCTGTAACATTGTAATTTAAAGGGTTTTATTAATCACCGGTTTAGAAGTGACTTAATTTATAATAAATTGCCTAAATCAAGTATAAACTTTTGTGTTTGATCATACATTTTTTTGTTCGTGGGTCACACATTAAAACGTAGGGTACCTTCTGATAATTTTATTGAATAATTGAAATTGATTTTTGAAGATTGTTGCAGAAATCCTAAATTATATTCATACTCTTAACCAGGAAATCCCTACACAAGTAATGCCTCTGAGGAAGCCGACATGGCTGGCTGGCTGTGACTTCAGCGACTGTTACCTGCTGAAGGCCGATAACATCAAAGGCATGCCGCGTAATATATACATGTAACAGTCTTGTATGGAGGTCGAAAAGTGGACATCTGCTTTTCAGCTTTCTAAATAATGAAACAGCAGATTGAACGTTGTTGAATAGTGCATTTTTCTATTTTTCTGCTTTTCTTCCACCTAAAAAGTAGATTGAACATTTTGGTAACATCCATTTTTTCTTCTTTTCTGCTTTTCAGTTTCAAGAAAAGCAGATTTTACTTGTTCACCTACACTGGCGGTCAAAAAGTGGACATCTGCTTTTCTGGTTTCCTACAACCAGAAAAGCAGATTGAACGTTTTCGACAAATCCATTTTTCTGCTTTTCTGCTTCCCGAAAAGCAGATTAGACGTTTTGTCACACAGTGGCCTAAAAGTGGACATGTGCTTTTCTGGTTTCCCACAACCCGAAAAGTAGAACGAACGTTTTGGACAAATCCATTTTTCTGCTTTCCTGCTTCCTGAAAAGCGGATCGAACGTTTTCTTAACAGTGGCCTAAAAGTGGACAAGTCTGCTTTGCGCTTGAAGAAAAGCAGATTGAATGATTTGATAAATCTACTCCCCTATCCGCAAAATAATGGACTTATCCTACCATCACGATACGTGTCCGACGTAGGCGCCAGGTAGGCGCGTTCCGTTTGATCTGTGATGTGCCGCCCCCTGTTTTTCAGAGACAGTTATCACATGCATCGTTTTGGTATAAATCTAGTCCCTTATCCACAAAATGATGGACTAATCCTACCGTCACAATACATGTCCGACATAGGCGCCAGGTAGGCGCGTTCCGTTTGATCTGTGATATGTGCCGCCCCTCTTTTTTCAGCGACGGTTACCACATGCATCGTTTTGGTGAATTGGTAGAAACACTTTTCGACCTCCATAAGTCTTGCCATTGTTCAGTTCGTGGGTTGGCTGATATTGAGAGTAAATGTAATACCGGTATGTTATATTGTGAATTAAATCAGTATAATGCCTGGGAAAATGCAACAGAGGGTTCACCCCACATACAATCTAGCGTATCGGCCTGATATGCAAAGATATTTGGATGATACACTATATTCTTTGAGTACTTTTATTGTTCGTAGTGAAAAGAGCGGTGCGGGGGAATAATAAGTTATCAGTCCTCCACCGAACACGCTGTTTACATGTCAGCATGTTTAACGTAACATGAATGTACATGTAGCTTGCTGCAGGCGCCAAACAGCGATTCGCTGATTCCCTTTCCCAGACCCAATACAAATGTGCTTCTTTTACAAAGACGGGCACCAGTGAAACCATAGTGAAGCATCGACCCCAAAAATCATGAATATGCAACATAATGAACATTCATTATCGAACAGCTAATGAGAAAAATAATAAATTAGTAACTATGCAAATCTATCCAATCACGACACGCGGAAATGGGCACGTGATACTGGGATCCTGAATTACAACCTTGTACACAATGCACACCAGTCTTCAGCTCAAAGCATGCAACTCATAAAATACATGTACAATTGTACAGTACAAAATCAGTTCAGGGGGCACAGGCACCACGTGATTCGAAAGCTTTTTAAGCATAGTGCGGGGCACACCGTGGAAGCTTTGTATTTTTGTGAACAACGAATAACGTCTAAACAGTGGCCCCTATGTGAGCTTTTTGTTTCGTCTGTATAAGTAGTATGTTAGATGGGGGTTCTAGCCCACCTACTTAAAAAATGATTTTTAGGGGGTATTCCCCTTTTGAGCAGGCGGCCCACCTCCCTAAAATGGGCGCGGTTGACGTTAAAAGAGGAGGTGGTGCAGCGCCTTTGTTTTGGAAATAGTTTTTTAGGTGGTTTCCCTAAAATTAGAGTAGGTTTCGTGACGTCATGAAAAGATTGATGACGTCATTGAAAGATCAGGAGATCGTCGCGCGTAGTATTTTAGAGATAAAAATTTGAGATAAAAATTTGAAAAATTTAAAAAATAATATGTTGCTATAAACTAAAGATGACAACGAAAAGAATAGAGAATAAAAAATTGACATTAATCGTTCCTTGCGACTGGCTTTTAGTAGGTAAAACAGACAAGTGTTGCATCGCTAGCGTGTGTGGGGGTATATTTTGTGGGTTACATCGGAGTCGTATTAAGCAAGGTAAACGCATACCCGTCGCGTGTTTAGGATGCGAAAAAGGAACAAAAACTTTATCAAATTATTGCACTCGATGCGCGAATAAAGTATTATTAAATCGTTATAATAAAGTATTAGTAAGTCGTTATAATCGTTTAAAAGTTGTAGAAGGAAAAGCTAGACGGAAATATAATTTAGTGTTGAAAGAGTTGTTAAAAACAACAACTCGTTTACAATAAATATACATATATAAAATTAGCTTAAAAAGCATACTTTAAAAAATGAGATTAAAAAAATTGGAAAAAACAAAAAATTTTCTCGTTTAATAATAAAGATGAGTATGGAATCGAGAAAATATTTATCGAAATGGACATTGCCAGAATTGAAAGAGTTTGCTCAAGAACACATTGGTCGAATAATTCTTGTGCAAAATAACAAGAATAAAGTAGATAAACGCAGTTATTACAATGCGGTAAAAAATTGTTTAATACGACAAAAACAAAAGCCATTATATAAATTAAATTTAGCCGAATTGAGAGAGCGTTTAGCGGTTGAAAATATTGAGCTGCCAGAACGCGGCGCGGGAGCAAGAGCGCAGTTGATAAAAAAAGACTACATCGACGCTATTAAAAGGTTTCACGGACGAGAAACAGAGTTGAGATTTAACTCACCTAAAGACGGTGGCAGATATTTACGCGAACGAATAATGGTGGTTCCGCTGAATCATAGCAAAGAAAAAGATTTAAATATATTTTGGCGAGCGGTAAAACCAAAGATGACTATAGACTTGCAAGAATTTACCGCGTACAAGTTTATGATATTTATACGCGTTAAATTACGTAAAGAAAACCTAGGCGGCACGATCGATTTTGCCGAACCAAGATTTCATAATAATAAGCAAATTGTTTTATTGAATTTAGATGACATTGAAAATATACTCAATACTGTTTTTTCACAAATTCAAGAAGCTTTAGAAAAATGGACGTCTAACGGTTCTGGATGGGAGGTAGATGGTATCGTTGACATGAATATCGCTGTCGCGAGATATCAACCTTTAAGAGGCGGTTCTTATATCGAGCTATGCAACTATATAAAAAATAAAAAAGCGTGCATCAACGTAAAAAACGACGATGATAATTGTTTGCGATGGGCTTTGCGCAGCGCTCTTTTTCCCGCAAACAATCATGTTGATAGAATGTCTAAATATCTGAAGGAGGACGGTTTAAATTTTAATAATATCAACGCTCCCACACCGATAAATCAAATTAAGCGAGTAGAACAACAAAACAATATAGCGATGAACGTTTTTGGTTGCGAATCAAAAACGATACTAGTTTACAAACTCAGCGATCAACCCGCGGAGCTAGATCGTATAAATTTATTATTGATTAACAAAGAAGAAGAAAAAGGAACTAGATCTCACTACGTTTGGATAAAGGTGTGAATAAATTACTTTACGATCAAACGAGCCACAAAGATCGTAAGCATTTTTGTTTGAGATGTTTACAGGTTTTTCGACAAAAGCGTATCTCGAAAATCACGTAAAAATGTGTAAGGGAATAAACGACAGACCGACGACGGTCGTGATGCCGGAAAAGGGTAAAAACGATACGGTTAAATTTATAAATTTTCATAAAAAGATGCAAGTTCCTTTCGTAAATTTATCGGCCTCCCTTGAAAAGTTGAAAAGTTATTCCCAACCTTAGACATGTTTCTTTCGTAACAGTGTACAGTGCTGTATTCTTTGCTGTGAAACCGCATGCAAGTGGACCGTATTTTACAGGGG
Organism: Zoroaster sp. YZ-2022; assembly: GCA_029582265.1. Taxonomy (NCBI): domain Eukaryota; kingdom Metazoa; phylum Echinodermata; class Asteroidea; order Forcipulatida; family Zoroasteridae; genus Zoroaster; species Zoroaster sp. YZ-2022. The sequence continues at coordinate 31,276,647 of CM055825.1, read as the reverse complement.
GCCGTTTAAGGTATGAAGACATTATCCAAATTCAAAGATTTTGTGTTTTTCCGAGAGGGGAGAACCTAAGCTTTAATTTAGATATAAATTTATCGGCCTCCCTTGAAAAGTTGAAAAGTTATTCCCAACCTTAGAAATGTTTCTTTCGTAACAGTGTACAGTGCTGTATTGTTTGCTGTGAAACCGCATGCAAGTGGACCGTATTTTACAGTGGGCCGTTTAAGGTATGAAGACATTATCCAAATTCAAAGATTTTGTGTTTTTCCGAGAGGGGAGAACCTAAGCTTTAATTTAAATATAAATTTATCTGCCTCCCTTAAAAACTTGAAAAGTTATTCCCAACCTTAGAAATGTTTCTTTCGTAACAGTGTACAGTGCTGTATTGTTTGCTGTGAAACCGCATGCAAGTTTACCGTATTTTACAGGGGGCTAAGTGTCCATGGAGGCCGTTTAACGTATGAAGACATTATCCAAATTCAAAGATTTTGTGTTTTTCCGAGAGGGGAGAACCTAAGCTTTAATTTAGATATAAATTTATCGGCCTCCCTTGAAAAGTTGAAAAGTTATTCCCAACCTTAGAAATGTTTCTTTCGCAACAGTGTGCAGTGCTGTATTGTTTACTGTGAAACCGCATGCAAGTTGACCGTATTTTACAGGGGGCTAAGTGTCCATGGAGGCCGTTTAAGGTATGAAGACATTATCCAAATTCAAAGATTTTGTGTTTTTCCGAGAGGGGAGAACCGAAGCTTTAATTTAGATATAAATTTATCGGCCTCCCTTGAAAAGTTGAAAAGTTATTCCCAACCTTAGAAATGTTTCTTTCGTAACAGTGTACAGTGCTGTATTGTTTGCTGTGAAACCGCATGCAAGATGACCGTATTTTACAGGGGGCTAAGTGTCCATGGAGGCCGTTTAAGGTATGAAGACATTATCCAAACTCAAAGATTTTGTGTTTTTCCGAGAGGGGAGAACCTAAGCTTTAATTTAGATATAAATTTATCGGCCTCCCTTGAAAAGTTGAAAAGTTATTCCCAACCTTAGAAATGTTTCTTTCGTAACAGTGTACAGTACTGTATTGTTTGCTGTGAAACCGCATGCAAGTTGACCGTATTTTACAGGGGCTAAGTGTCCATGGAGGCCGTTTAAGGTATGAAGACATTATCCAAATTCAAAGATTTTGTGTTTTTTCGAGAGGGGAGAACCTAAGCTTTAATTTAGATATAAATTCATCGGCCTCCCTTGAAAAGTTGAAAAGTTATTCCCAACCTTAGAAATGTTTCTTTCGTAACAGTGTACAGTGCTGTATTGTTTGCTGTGAAACCGCATGCAAGTGGACCGTATTTTACAGGGGGCCGTTTAAGGTATGAAGACATTATCCAAATTCAAAGATTTGTGTTTTTCCGAGAGGGAGAACCTAAGCTTTAATTTAGATATAAATTCATCTGCCTCCTTAAAACTTTAAACGTTATTCCCAACCTTAGAAATGTTTCTTTCGTAACAGTGTACAGTGCTGTATTGTTTGCTGTGAAACCGCATGCAAGTTGACCGTATTTTACAGGGGGTAAGTGTCCACGGAGGCCGTTTAAGGTATGAAGACATTATCCAAATTTCAAAGATTTTGTGTTTTTCCGAGAGGAGAACCTAAGCTTTAATTTAGATATAAATTTATCAACCTCCCTAGAAAATTTGAAATGTTATTCCCAACCTTAGAAATGTTTCTTTCGTAACAGTGTACAGTGCTGTATTCTTTGCTGTGAAACCGCATGCAAGTTGAACGTATTTTACAGGGGCTAAGTGTCCATGGAGGCCGTTTAACGTATGAAGACATTATCCAAATTCAAAAGATTTTTGTTTTTCCGAGAGGGAGAACCTAAGCTTTAATTTAGATATAAATTTATCGGCCCTCCTTGAAAAGTTGAAAAGTTATTCCCAACCTTAGACATGTTTCTTTCGTAACAGTGTACAGTGCTGTATTCTTTGCTGTGAAACCGCATGCAAGTGGACCGTATTTTACAGGGGCCGTTTAAGGTATGAAGACATTATCCAAATTCAAAGATTTTGTGTTTTTCCGAGAGGAGAACCCTAAGCTTTAATTTAGATATAAATTTATCGGGCCCCCTT